>CAUYLG010058124.1:0-48982 GCA_963573385.1 Cacajao melanocephalus
ATTTCCGGCCTTCCTTCCTCCCTCCCTTCCTTCCTCCCTCCCTTCCTTCCTTCCTTCCCTGTCTGTTATGCCCTCTTTATCACCTCCGTTTCTCCAAATCCTGTCCACTATTCAGGGCCCAGTATAAACATCACCTCCCCAAAGCCTTCCTTAGTCACCATGCATAGAAGTTATTTATTGCCGTCTCTGAATCACCTTAACAATTTGTTCACATCCATGTATTTAGGCCTTATTAGGTGCCAGGCTCCATTCTAAGCACTTTTCAAATATTAATTCATCGGATTCTCACTAATATAAATAGTAACACCATCACCCCCATTTCACAGGCGACTGTATCCTTTCTGTGACACAGTTTGCTACTTACTGGCTATGTAATGTTGGGCAAGTTACCGAAACCTCTGCCCTTCTGTTGCCTTATCAGTACAACGAGTCTAACGGTAGTAACTGCATCGTGGAGATTCTGTGAAGTAATGCACGTAAGCATTTAACACAGTGCTCGGCACATATTGATATGCAGTAAATGTTAGCTGTTATTGCGTATTTTCATAGGCAATATAGAATATGAGGATTGCAAGATGGACTGTGCTGGAATGCCTAGACTCTGTGGAGATGTGGAGGAAGAGCCCTGGGACAAAGCACAGAACCAGGTCAGCCCTCACCCGTTCTGCGACCTTGCAACAGGATTCTCAACCACTCTGGGCCACCTTTTCCTGACGCTGTAGCCCTGCTAGGTAAGTGGTATTGTTAGCACCATTTCCAGGCGAGGTTACACGCAAAGAGGTTAAGTGACTTGCTCAGCATCTCGCAGCTGGGATATGAACCTGTGTAGCATGACTCCGCAGACCGTTCTCTTAACCACGACATTCAGAGATGCTCATTATGGTTATTGTCATTCACTCTGCTTTGTATTAGAATGTTTTTGTGCTTACCTTGCTACCCTCCCCAAACCAAACATCCTAAAAGCTAAGGCTATGTCCTTCGCTCTTTTGAAGAGCTTCTCATAGTCAATGCTCGATTTATAATTGCCAATGAATAAATGACAGAAGCCTTTACTTTTTTCCCTAGGAAATAAGTTATTTATTTTAAGTACACATCTGACAGACTTTTCAAAATCTAAATATGAAATCTTCCTTTTAAAAACTTCGGAAACTGTATACCCATTTGTATCATATGACTTAGAAAAACTGAAATATGTGAATGAAGCAAGGGAGGGTGTTTATGATAGCCTAGCTCGAGGCTATTATTAGTTTTCATTGTGCCAAACATTTTATGTACAATATAATTTAGTCCTCACAAATCCCTATTAGGAAGGTATTATTATCTGCGTTTACAAATGGGAAAACAGTCACAGAGAGGTTAAATCACCTGCCCCAAACCACCCATCTGTTAAGTGCTAGGCCAGAAATGAAAACCCGGATCTGTCTACTCTGAAGCAAGACTGCCTGGTTATCTATTTTTCCTGAAGGCAGAGAGAGCCACCCGTACCTAAAAGGACAGTGCTAGAGATAAAATAGTCCACTGACATATTTTCCTCACTACAAGGATTGCCGGGGAGATATGCAGGTGATGTATGCATGGAAAGGAGCATGCAGAGGAGATATTAAACGAAAAGAGTTTTGAGGGACAAATCCACAGTAATAGGGCTGGATTTTAAGAACTGAATGAATGACATTGCTACTCATAAGAAGGAACAAATTACTGATAGAACGTGAATGAGTCTGGCAGATATGTTGAGGAACAGAAGAAAGATACGAAAGATTATGCATATCATATGATTCTATTTCTCTGATATTCAAAGCTAATCTATGGTGATAGGAATTAGGGCAGTGGAGGCTTGGGGAGGCATTGACTGGAAAGGGGAATCCGGGAAGTTTTGGTGGTGATGGCAGTGTTCTGTATCTTGATTTGGATGTAGGTATACATTTGTCAAAACTTACCAAACTGTACACTTAATAGCTATGCATTTCTTTTCTTTCTTTTTTTTCTTTTTTGAGACAGGGTCTCACTCTGTCACCCAGGCTAGAGTGGTGCAATGGCGTGATCTCGGCTCACTGCAACCTCTGCCTCCAAGGTTCAAGCGATTTTCCTGCCTCACACTCCCAAGTAGCTGGGATTACAGGTGTGTGCTACCACACCCAGCTAATTTTTGTATTTTTAGTAGAGATGGGGTTTCACTTTGTTGGCCAGGCTGCTGTCAAACTCCTGACGTCAAGTGATCTACCCGCCTCAGCCTCCCAAAGTGCTGGGATTACAGGTGTGAGCCACACGCCCAACCAGGTATGCATTTCTTAGTGAATGAATCATACCTCAAAATGTATAAAAATAAAAAAGGATTTTAAAAAAATTGAATGAGTAGGCCTTTAGGTATGGGAGGTGGTGAGGAGTAGGAGAGGTGAACAGACCCTGCCCTGCCACTTGCCCATCCCCAGATGTTCTGATGTTACAGTAGAAGGGACGCAAACGGTTTTCCCATTTCCTATGTCCACATGTGACCAGACAGGCAGACTTTTAACACATTCCTTACCTGAGCTTTTCAAAGGGAGGAAAGGTGTGTGTCTTTGGTTCGGAGATGGCAAGACATATACTTTAGTGACTATTGAGTTGGAATCTTCTTGAGAGAGGCTCCTTCGTAGCCTAGACTAGAGTCTTCAAAAGCCACGGTGCTTCCTGCAGTTTCATTCGTGGAAGGGAGAAGGATGTTCCACTGGAAAAGCAGAATTGCGGGATGGGCTGTCCTGGAATGCCCAGCACTCAGTGGAGAAGCGAGGGAGGTTTCCTGAGACAAAGCACGGAATCAGGTCGTTACTCACCCATTCTGTGACCCTGCATAGACGCTGAACCTCTCTGGGCCACTTTTTCCTCATCTTTAGGCCCCAACAACCCTCCTTTTGCCCATCCCCACAGAGTTATTTTGAAGTTCAATCGAGATGATTAACATAAATATGCTTTTAAAGTGCTCCACCGTTAGGAAACAAATAGAAAGTGGTACAGACCCTTTTCTAAAAGAGGCGTGGTGGAAAAAGCCCAGGAATGAGGGTGACTGGCCTCTTACACAGACATTTCGGAACAGCTTACACATTCCTGGTTGAAAAAACCGTCTGGCCAAAAAAGATTAAATAAAGAAATGTCAAGTACTGACACTCCATTTGAGGCCAGTGAATACTTTGGTGGGGAGCCAGGGTTATCTTGCTGGATTCCTTCTAAACTCGGCAGTAGAGTCCTCCAAACTCTTGAACGCCTTCTTCACACAGGTGCTGAGTAACAGCATGTCACCCCTGATCTGATGGTCCCCAGGCTGTGTAGGTGCTCGTGGCTTCTCTATTTCTCCTGACAGGCTTGACAGCCATGCAGCGGATCAGGCTCCAAGGCGGGATCAGAGGAAGAGCTTTGTCCCTGTCCCCAGGCGGGGACAAATTGAAGGCTGGTTTTGTCAGAGCAGAATGGGCAGAGTGTGAGGCTTTGGGTCCCGTCTGTGGGGCTGGGATTGAGGCAGGATGGCCAGGCAGATGATTCGATCTGACTTGGGTAATGAAAATTGTTTGTTACTGTTTGAAGAGTAATTGTGTAAGCAACAGTACTGCTGTGTTTGGCTGCCAATGACTCACCAGTGTCTGTAATACAACACCAAACCCAGAGGAGGAGCAGACCCTGGCCGGCGGAGGAGGGGAGTGGCAGGGGGCAGAGGGCCCCCTACTCATTCATCCCCTTCTCCCTCTTCCCCTGTCCCACCCCCTCTCGAAACCTCGAAGGAGAGTTGGCGAGAAGGCATTTGCCACCTGGACACAATGAGGCCCAGTGCAAGGGGCGGGCGAGAGCCTGGCCAGGAGCCAGGGCCCTGGTCTGAATGGCTGTTGCCAAGGGGCTGCCAACAGCCCATCTCAATCCCCAAGAGGCCCCGCAAGGGCGGGGGGGCCCAACCCCCACCTCCGAGTCCCACCTCATGCCATTTGCAGGCCGTGATCAGAATGTGCAGGGCGCCGGGGCTTTGAGCGGTTGAATAGAGCCATTTCCCCTCTGCTGGCCGCCGGTTCGTTGGATTAGAGCGGGCTCTCCGGAGTCCCTTTGTGGCCTGCTTGTTATTCCACACGCACAGAGGACTGTGCATTCATCTTTATTAGTTCTAATTGCTTCCCCATTCTAATGGGATCTTGATATTCCCATACAATTGAAAGGAAATGTATTCATTAAAATAATTCTTCTCCTAACTGCCGCTTCAAGCTGCTCCTCTAAGTGACATTGTCTCTCTAACCACAGCCTGCCGAGGCCTCTTATTAAGACTCTAGTCAAAAGCCAACTTTGGGCAGCAAACTTTCCTTGCAGGAGTTTCCAGACACTGGAGAGAGGGTGCTTTTTAATCGGCTCACACACAGAAGTGGGAGGCCAGCTGGTGTAATTGGGGGTGCCGCTCTGGGTGGATGGAGCAGAAGGGCTCGCCTCCAGCTCTGCCTCCCGTAACAATGACCCCTTTCTGCACACCAGCCGGCTCATTGGGAGAGGGCTTCTCCCGGGTCGTGTGTGTGAAACTTCTTGTTTATGCCACAAGCAGTTACTAGGTGTGTTTTCAGCACAAGGCGCTGAGTACGGTGCCATGGGAAGTGTGGAAACAGGGCTGGAGATTCAAGGTGTTTATGGTCTTGGTGGGTGGCGCCCAACACCAAGTCCCTAGCGTTGGGTGTGAGAGGAAAGACTGGCAACGCTCTCAGTGTTCAGAAAGCTCGCCAGGATCAATAACTGAGAAAAGCAGGCTATTATTTCATAAATGTGTTTAATTTAATAACCAAATTCTTTCAAGCTGTGGGACCATGGGGGTAATACGAGAAGCTTTTGGGGACGTTGGAAACCACTTATCTATTTAGGGGAAATAAGCCATCATAAAAAGAGTGACTATGTAAACGCATACTCTTGACATCAGTGGTATCGGTAGAGTGCTATGGGAATTTGGAGGGGTGGAAGGGAGTGTGTGCTGGGCACTGCACAATTGGTTGGATCTCATTTAATCCCTGGAACAGCCCTTTGAGGGCAGCATAATTATTCCCCATTTTACAAATGAAATCTAAGAGAAGTTAGATCATGTGTCCACTGTCAAGAGCTGGAGTCAGGATGAACACCAGCCTTCTGATTCCAAAACACAGGCTGTTTTCACGGCCCCTCTCACATCGTATCTGTCCTGGGCCATCAGAGAAGGTTTCCTGTGGGAGGTGGTGTTTGATCCCCCTGGAGGCTTTAGGAATAGTGGCTTGTCAACAGGCAGGGAGTGTGGTCCCAAAGGAAGCAAACACACACACGGGGCCTGGGAAGAAGCTGGCATATCAGGAAATGACCCAAGTGCAAACGGCCCAGACACCAGAGCATGTGCCGAGGTGCGGGTGCAGAAAAGCAGAAAGGTTTATGAAGGCCCAATTTTAAAGAGCCTTGCTTGTCAGGAGTTTGGATTTTATCCTGTAGATAATTCTCCAAGGAGGATACTTGAAGCCTCCGGATAAACACAATATTTCTTTCAGGAACATCAATTTTCCTTGAGGTGAATAATTTTAAACATCTTCATATTAAAAGAAATTCAGCTATATTATGGAGTAGAATGCAACATTCTCATGAATTTTTAAGAGAAAACAGGAGACTTCAAAGAGAGTTTGGGTGTGCTGGCAGGAGCCCCAGGCTCTGCAGTCCCCTGGGGGAACTGAAGGCATTTCTTTTGTCTACTGTTGGTGCGCTTCAGTGGTAAAGATTGAGAAGCACTGATTTTACATAAACTGTTTTGATCCCAGGAATAAAATCATTAGCTGTATTTCAAGATGGGAGGCAGCAGCCTGGAAGGTAGGGTGGGCAGGGCGGGGATTGAGGGCAGGAGGCCGGTTAGGAGGCTGTTGTAATTAACTCTGAGGAAACATAAAGGGCCTGGGGCCACCTGGGTCTCAGAGCCCACCTCTTTGTCCTGGCACTTTTGGAGGGGGCTGCCTGAGAGACACCCACCTTGTAGCTGCTCCTTTATTTTATTTTGTTTTATTATTTATTTTTTGAGACGAAGTTTTGCTTGTGTCTCCCACGCTGGAGTACAATGGTGCGATCTCGGCTCACTGCAACCACCGCCTCCCGGGTTCAAGTGATTCTCCTGCCTCAGCATCCCAAGTAGCTGGGACTACAGGTGTGCACCACCATGCCCAGCTAATTTTCGTATTTTTAGTAGAGATGGGGTTTCGCCATGTTGGTCAGGCTGGTCTCGAACTCCTGACCTCAGGTGATCTGCCTGCCTCGGCCTCCCAAAGTGCTGGGATTATAGGCGTGAGCCACCATGCCTGGCAACTCCTTTCTTTTAACAAACTCAGCAATAAGACTAAGATGGCCAAGGAGGCTGTCGCAGAAGCAGTGAAAGGAGGGTCTGAGCCAGGAACCAGTTTTGCAGAGAACCTTCGTGCCCTGGCCTCTTCATCAGTGATGCTGCCCTCCAACCACCTTCTAGCCCAACAGGTCTATTAACTTACCTGCTGGAAGACGAGTGGCTGGACCAGTGATTCTTAGGGAGCACTGCCTGTTACAGCATCCAGCCTTCATATACTGGTGGGCACTTTTGTTTTGCCCAGTGTGGTGGCCAACACCCTATCGTCAAGAGAGACTCGGCCGGGCGTGGTGGCTCACGCCTGTAATCCCAGCACTTCGGGAGCCCGAGGCAGGTGGGTCACGAGGTCAGGAGTTCAAGACCAGCCTGGCCAACATGGGGAAACTCCGTCTCTACTAAAAATACAAAAATTACGCCTGTAATCCCAGCTACTCAGGAGGCTGAGGCAAGAGAATTGCTTGAACCTGGGAAGCGGAGGTTGCAGTGAGCTGAGATCGTGCCACTGCACTCTAGCCTGGGCAACAAAGCAAGACTCCATCTCAGAAAAAAAAGAAAGACTCAAGGGAAGGAGGAAGAGGGGCTAAGCATCCCAGTGAGGCCCAAGGCCATGCTAGACTTCTCCTTGTCATCGGTAGATGGAGATAGCCCACCTCAGTCAGCCAAAATCCCTAACTTATATGGCTCTTTCTGGGGGAGCCAATTCTTATATAGTTCAGAATTTGTTTCTTGAATTATCTTTGTTTTTAAAGCATTAAAAAAAAATAACTTAGTGCTTCCATCTTAAAAAAATAAATAACTTCGTGCTTTATTTTTTTCTCATTTTTAGAAGATACTATTTATTGTAGAGAATTGAGAAAATCTTGACCATCAAAAAGGAAAAAACAAAGACAAAATAACACCTGTAATTTCACTACCCAGGGGTAACTACGGTAAACAGATACATTGGTGGGTGTCCTCCTCCAATTTTTCTAAGCACATACAATTTTATTTTTTTCAGTGGAGTCATTTTGTGTATGCTGCACATACACTGTGGCTTTGTATATGCATAACATATATTTCTTCACATACCTTGAATCTTTCACTCTAATTAATATTTTCCTGTAAGGTAATTATTTGTGACTGAAATTGCCCCATGGACCCCATGTCACCTTTAATGCCTACTGTTATACATTTAGTTTGTTTTCAGTTTTTCATTATTAAATACAATGTGAGGGACTTATTTGTGGCTAAATTTTTCACAAGGCAATATTATAAATATTTTCTCTTATACAAGTAACCATTTTATTGCTGAAAAATGTAAGTTAAGGCAAGAAAAAAATTAACCTCCTATAATGTTACCATTCAGAAATCATGTCTATATACCTTTCAGTGCCTATCCTCACAGATTTAATTCTGTGCATATATTTATATCTATACATAAATGAATACATTGAATAAAGTCTGTAAGTGTGGTATAGATATATTTTTATTAAAACAATACTATTTTCTAGCCTGCTTTTTCTTAATATATAATGACTTTCTTTGTTATTAAATAGTGTTCAATATTATCATTTTATTGCTTTCTAATAATACATTGTGTAAGTGTTTCACATTCATCCTGTTGTTTATTTGGGTTTTTCCTGGAGCATTCTTCTTTTTCTTATATTTTTGCAAGAGTTCTTTAAATAGTAAAGATTTGAAATTCTTTGTCATGTTGCAACTGTCTTTCCTGGATTATTCATTTTTCTTTGGGGCTTAATTGAGGTAAGTTCTTTTCTCTTTATTTTCATAATTATAAAAATAAAACATGAGGATTTTATAAATATTAGAAAATACATATAAAAAGAAAAATAATTAAAATGAAATAACCCTAAATTCCACCAACTAAAGATAGCCACTGTTAATATTTTAGAATGTATCTTTCTAGACTTTCCTATTTCCCAATATAGATGAGTAGGACCACGTAGGTATGATATATTTTTAAAAACTGGGATTATTCCATATAGAATCCTGTGACCTACTTTATGCACTAAATCAATTTTGAAACTCTGTGTCAACACAAATGAACCTGTACCATTATGTATTAATTTTATTTTAAAAAATAAATAATGCTTTTACATAGTTCAGAAATCAAAACAACATTCAGAAGCATACACTGAGAATTCTTGTTCCCACACATGTTCCCATTCATTTGGTTCTCTGCCTTCCCTTCCCATAGGACACTGCTTTTCATAGTCATAAGCAAATGCAAATGTATATTTCCCATCCTTTCTTACATAGAAGATAACACACTATATATACTATTGGGCACCTTGCTGTTTTGTGTTTGTTTTTGTAGAGACTATTATTTTTTTAGCAGTCTTAGGTTCACAGCAACACTGAGAGCAAGATTCAGAGATTTCCCACATATATCCTGTCTGCACACATCCATAGCCTCCTCTGCTGTCAACATCCCCCACCAGAGTAATACATTTGTAACAGTTGATAAACCTACATCAGTGTCATTATCACCAATGACCACATTTTACATTAGGGTTCACTCTTGGTGTTGTTTATTCTGTGGGTTTTGACAAATTTATCATGACATAGATCCACCGCTATAGAATCATACAGAGTATTTTTACTGCCCTAAAAATCCCCTGTGTCTTCCTGTTCATCCTTCCCCTCTGGCACCTTGCTTAAAAAAAAAAAAAAGGAACAAAACCATAACCAAAAAAAACCGTAATGGCATATAGTGGAGACTTCCATATCAGTATATAGAGAGCTTCCTGGTATTTCATGGTATGGATGGATCGTAATATCTAACCAACTCATAGAACTGGACATTTGAAATATTTCTGTTATTTTGCTATTATAAATAATTTTGTAATATGCACATATGTCATTTCTCTGTGCAAATATATTTGCAGGAAAAATTCTGAGAGTAGGACTGATGAATCAAGGGGAAAACAGATTAGTGGCAATATCAGTAGAAAATACTACATTGTCCTTCATAAGGATGTGCCGTGTTGCCCCCCTACCAGCAAAGAATGAGGGTATCTGTTCCCCTACAACATTAGCAAGTGAGTATATTTTGGATATGTGCAAATCTGATAGGTGAAAAGTGGGTATATCATTGCAAATCCTATATAATTTGCTCTCCTGTTATTATAGATGAGGTTGAACATTCTTTCATAAGCTTAAAAGGCATTTGTGTGTGTGTGTGTGTGTGTTTTTCTGACAATGGTACGTTTTTATTGGGATATTGGTTTTGATCTATAGAAACAAATATGTATTAGAGTGATTGACCTTTTGTGAAATGAGCTGTAATTTCTTTTTCAGTTAGCCATTTGTTTTTCTACTTTGCTTATGGGGTTTTTGTCAATGCAGGTGTTTTAAGACTTTTTATGTAGGTGTGTTTTTCAGTCGTTTATTTCATGACTTCTTGATTTCCGAATCAGTTAGAAAGGTCTTCACTGCTCCAAGATTATAAGAGAGTTCTATTATTATTCTGGAAATTTTATGGTTTTATTTTCCCCATTTGTATCTCTGATCCAGCTGAAAGTTATCCTGGCATACTGTGAGAAATATTGGTCCAGCTTCTATTTCCAGTTAGCCAAATGCGATTGATTTAAAAATCTATCTTTGTCTCACTGATTTGATATTTTTCATAGACCAAATTCTCATATTTACTCGGGTCTGTTTCTGTGCTTTCTGTTCTGTTCCATTGGTCTTCTATATAGCACCATTTTTAATAGCTATATAACATTGCTTTTTATGTATAGCAAAATTTATTTGACTGATTCGTTTTTGTTAAATTTTCAGGTTGCTTCTGGTTTTTCAATATTCCAAACAGTGCATCAGTGAATAAAATCCTTGCACACGTGCATTTGTGTGTGTAGTGAATCAATGCTGTCCTTTCTGTTTTACATATGGAATTAGTGGGTCAAAGACATGTGCCTTTTTAGGCTTTTTTTTTTTTAATGTATTGCAAAATGCCCTTATCCCAGCTTATACCCCTCCACCCCTATGTGAGTGCAGATTCCCCCCACCCATGCCGACTCTCGGTATGATAATAATTCTTTTTAATCATTGCAAATCTGATCAGCAAAAAAGTCTCTTATTGCTGCTTTAATTTTCCTTTCTTTGAATGTTAGTAAGGCTGATTTTTTCAATTTATGGTGGGTTTTGATGTACAGAAGTTTTTAATTTTTTTCGTAGTCAAATCTATTAATCTTTTCCTCTATGGTCTCTGCTTTTGTTGACATGTTGAGAGAGTCCTTCCCCACCCTAAGATTATAAAATATTCACTCATATTTTCTTCTAGTACCTTTATGGTTTCATTTCCATCTTTATCCATCTGGTATTCATTTTGACGAATGGTGTGAGCTGGGAAATAATGTGTATTATTTATTTATTTATTTCCCAGATGGATACTCCATTCTTTCATCACTGTTAAAAAGCACATATTTGTGTGTGTGTTTGTGTGTGTGTGTGTGTGTGTGTGTGTAACTATTCCTAAAGTGAACCTCTTGAACAGCTGGACACTGAGGGGGACGCAGCTCTGGACCTTGGGCCATCATTAGAAATATCAGCTATTGTGCTTAACAGGCAGATATGGCACTTTCTAACAGATGTGAGCTTTTGAGTCAAAGGGATCGACATTTGACATTCAGATCCCAGCTCTGCAACTCACTGCTGGGGCAACTTTGAGCAAACCAATGATCCTCCCTGAGTCTTGGTTTCTTCTCCTTTAAAATGGGATAATAAGGCTTAAGGGCTGTAATGAGAATTGAATGAGCTAATGTTTGTAGCAACTGTCTACACACGCCTTCACGCCTTTCACAGCATGGACAGTCAACATTTATCACTTGCCCTTCACACTGCGACTATCATGCTCCCTCCTCCCCATCCAGTGATCCCTCAGGCCTTGACTGTAAATAGGATATGGGCGAGGCTGAATGCTGTGTTTGCTTTTTATAGGTTTTCTATCTTTACTGTGTGATCAGACTTCCATGTGTTATGTCTTGCTGCTGTTAGTGTCTTTTCCTTAGCAGCCTTTCTCTTCTCTTCTAAAAGTACTGCTTTTAATCTTATAACAGCTAGAAAACCAGACAACTGCATTGTTCGAAGTGTATATAAATTAAGAGTAACGGATCTGAGTGGGAGCCCGAGGGCCTCTCCTATTGTATAACATGGTGGTTCTCGGCTCTGGCTGTACATTAGAATCACCTGGGGAGCTTTGAAAACATATCCATGCCTGGGTCCTACTCCAGACCAATTAAATGAGAACCTCTGGTTGTGGGGCCCAGGCCTGGGTGTGTTTAAAAACTCTGCGGGTGATTCTAGTGTGTATGCAGGGCTGAGAACCATTGGTTGCGTGCACAGGCTTTGTGAGATCCACATTTACGACTGAGAGGTCTTTCCCTCTGGTTCTCTCCCAAAGTGCGCCCCAAGTTGGGGCAGCAGCTCTGTGGAGCAGAAGGCCAGATGGTGGAGGTATCAGCAGTGTTTAGGCTGCTGCTGTGCTTGCTAAAGTGAGCGGCTCCAGCACTCGGGTCTGTGTAAGAACACGTTCCTCCGGGCTTTCGGAGATGATGTCAGTTTCTCTTTAAGATGGAGCTGTTTTAGTCCCCACCCTGATGCAACTCCCCCTGCCTCTAGGAGCTTCCAGGGACCAAGCTGACTTTGACTCCTGAGGAGTGTAGGAAATCATGAGAAGTAAATCTTGAGAAAACACCTTCAGTTTTTATTTCTATTTTGTTTATTTGCATATTTGTTCTCTTTTTCTCTTGGCTCCTTCTCTGTCCTCAAAAATGTATGTAGGTGATATGGTTTGGCTGTGTTCCCACCCAGATCGCATCTTGAATTGTACTCCTGTAATTCCCATGTGTTGTGGGAGGGACCCAGTGGGAGATAATTGAATCATGAGGGCAGTTTCCCCCATACGGGTCTCGTGGTAGTGAATCAGTCTCTCAAGATCTGATGCTTTTATAAGGGGTTTCCTCTTCCACTTGGCTCTTGCTCTCTCTTGTGTGCTGCCATGTAAGATGTGCCTTTCACCTTCTGCCATGACTGTGAGGCCTCCCCAGCTGCGTGGAACCGTGAGTCTCTTTTTCTTTATACATTACCAGTCTCAGGTATGTCTTTATCATTGGTATGAAAATGGACTAACACAGTAGGTGACATGTGTCAAGCCTGCTTGGTTCCCAACTTTGCTGCATCCATTCTATCCATGGATGGAGCCACTCTCTTCCAAAGATACACTTACCTCCATCAACTATTGTGGACCCACTTTTTTTCCTGGCAAATAGGTACAAAATGCGTTCCCTACAGCCTACAAATGGGGCGTCAACATCATAACTTCTCGCTACAAAGTCAGCCTTCATGGTATTCTCAAATTCTGATGACCAGCCTGGGGGCTTACTTAGCCCATGGGCTTGAGACCCCTTCCTGGTGTCTTGCCTGGTTCATCTAAAACTAGGCCTCCGTGGCTCCACCAGATCCTGTGGGAGAAAAGTCGCCACTTCCTAATGAATTAAAGGCAATTCCTCCAAGCTTAGCAATGAAGGGAGAATCTCTGTGTGGACAGGAGTGACTAGAATTTTCCCTTGGGATTTCTCATTCATCATCCCCACCCTTCAACACGCACAGGGCAGCTGAGACCAGGCTGGATTCCTCAGACCAGCCTTTACCACAGGCTGGGGAGAACAACAGAAATAAACAGAGAGAGTAACACGAGCCCGTAAAATCTTGTTTACAAGATACGACTTGATCATGAGGGCTCAGGGCTTGGCCTCATCGGTGTGGGGGCTGCCCCCACGTGGTCAGTGCCATGAAACCAGCCCTGGCCTTGGGGCAGAAGCTGGGACAGCTGTGCTCTTGAAAGTTCAGATGGACCCACTAAATAAAGAATGAAGCTGAGAAGGAGACAAGCATTCCCCTTGTGTCTGGTGCCACCATCTGAATCCCAGAGTTCTGTATGAGCATCTGTCTCTTCCTGGGATGATTAGAAATGATTGCTCCTTTTAGTGGCAAACAAGCCTCAGATTCAAGTAAGGTTTTGTGGATTAAGGCTGCATCAAGAGGGAACGGGGTGAGCAGACACTAGCTTACTACCTCACCCAGCGCCTTGACCTGTTTTGCTAGAAGTGTGGTTTTATATCCACAAAAGACAATGGCTTTTCTTTAGATACATTCATTTGAGAGGCAAAATGTCACAACATTGTGAAATACTCTGTGATGTTCACAGCAGAGCTATAGCTGAGCAAACTGAGGGTTATTTGCAAAGAATGCTAATGATACTCTTTTCAAAGAGCTCCCAATAATCATCCTGGGAAGAAAAATACAAGGGTATATCAGTTTGCAGAGGCTGCTTGTTTTTTTTTTTTTTTTTTTAACTTGGAAGTCTGTGTGACATAGCTCTGTCCATTTTGGTGCTGATTTCTTCTTCAGTCTCTTCAGGAGAGATCTCAACCCGTGTCCATTGGAATGGCCTTACCCTATGGCCCCTACCAAACAAAAACGTAGCAGAACATAGCAAAACAGCGGGCTGCGAGTGTGAAGTGCTGATAGAGTTCCCTAACGTTGACTGTCTGGTCTGCATTTCTGGAGATTGTATAGCTGTTAACAATTGGATAACCCCATAAACTCTGGCCCACTAATCTTCAATGGGGACAGTGCTGCCCCCTAGGGGCACTTTAGAAAAGTGTGGCGTTTGTTCTATTGGTTGGGGACACTGCTTAGTTGGAGGCAGAGGGGAGCCAGACTCCCTGCCATAGGCAAGGCATTCTTGTACAATGAAGATTTCTCCTGCACGTCTCCTGCCATTTGAATGCCCCACCAGATGTTCATGTAGGTAGAAAACCTCTTTATAATGGTCTGAGCCTAGAACGTATTTCTAATTTGTATATAAACACAAAATACTTCTGTATAATTTTAATTTTTATTTTTATTTGTTGAGATGGAGTCTTGCTATATCACCCAGGCTGGAGTGCGGTGGCACGATCTCTGCTCACCTCAACCTCCACCTACCAGGTTCAAGCGATTCTCCTGCCTCAGCCTCCCGAGTAGCTGGGATTACAGGTGCCCGCCACCACGCCCGGCTAATTTTTGTATTTGTAGTAAAGACAGGGTTTCACCATGTTGGCTAGGCTGGTCTTGAACTCCTGACCTCCAGTGATCCACCCGCCTGGGCCTCCCAGAGTGCTGGGATCACAGGCATGAGCCACCACATCCAGTCCTTCTGTACAATTTTAATATGCACTGAGTTTTTATAGAAATGGAAAGAGCACTGTATTTTTTCTTTGCCAGGAGTTGTTTACCATTTCAGGAAACCACAATATCAACAATAATATGTTCATAGTATTTCAGTCGCCAAAACAACACGCCTCTCTTCATCCGCATTTATAGATGAGTAATGATTCTACGTATCTGTATGACTGTATAAGACTTATTTACTCTTGTTTCAGAACACCAAATATAAAGAAGTACCCATAACGTTCCAGTGAATATTATTTCACTTCTCTACATTCAAACTTATTTATTACAAATAGGTACGATCATTTGACTACATTATCTCTTCTGGTATAGTTATGCCCAGGCGTTTCTAGATTGCAATGCCTATTAGTTTATTCTAAGTTATTTTCCTTTCTGTTCATTATCTTATAGTTAGGGTGGTATATCGATTTTCTAAAAAATATGTGCATAGATGGGTGATATCATCTATACATTTCATTTTCGAATAATCAAGGTGGTCTGACAGAAGATTCAATGTAAAAAGGGGAGCGCTGGGTCTGATAGGGTTGGGACCCACTGCTTTACGTGACTTCATGGAGGATATTTTATTTTATCTAATTTTCACAGCAACCCTTTGAGCTAGGTCCTGTTGAAGACCACCATTCTGCACTGGAGGAAGCCAGATAACAAGAGACATGCGGTAACTAGACAAGCAGGAGCTAGAGCTCTAGAGCCCTCTTGCTAGATCAGTTCACTATTCCGCTTCCACCCACCATGTCTGCCCCATCTCCCTTGATTTGTCCAGGTGCCCCAGTGCCTTTCTACCTGGAAGCCCACCCTCTGGCCCTGTCTCATTTTTTTTTTTTTGAGACGGAGTCTCGCTGTGTCGCCCAGGCTGGAGTGCAATGGCGTGATCTCAGCTCACTGCAACTTCCACCTTCCAGGTTCAAGTGAATCTTCTGCCTCAGCCTCCTAAGTAGCTGGGATTATAGGTACACACCACCGTGCCCAGCTAATTTGTTGTATTTTTAGTAGAGATGGGGTTTTGTTGTGTTGGCCAGGCTGGTCTTGAACTCCTGACCTCAGGTGATCCACCCACTTTGACCTCCCAATGTCCTGGGATTACAGGCATGAGCCACCATGCCCAGCCCCTGCTAGGCTTCTTACAAGGTCCACTGGGGACACTGACTGGAAGGGAAAAATGACTTTTCCCTTTTGGATAGAATTTTAACAGAATAAACACAAGGGAAGAATTTTGCAAAGAACATATCCCCAATAAATTTTACTGAAAGAATGAATGAATGATTTGGTAACGTATTGGGGAGGGTACTGCGGGGTCCTTTGGAACAAACAGTCCCTGGGCTCTTAATAATTTATTTCAGCAAACTAATGTGAGTTTCCCTGGGGTTGAGGCCCAGGTTCGCAGGGCTCTCAGCTCAAGGAGGAACACTTCCACTGTGTCCACACAGGCTGAGGGATGCTGTTCACTCCTTTTCAGGAAGCACAGCTTTCGAAACAGGAACCAGCACGTCTCCCTTGCTCTCTCCCCATGCACACTGACATGGTTTTCAGGTCCTGGGGTTGGGGATCTTCTTTAAGTAACAGCCTTTCCTCAGGCCCTTTGGTCTGTGATCTGACTGACCCCCTGTGCCCTGGTCGGAGGAACACCACCACAAAGGGATGCTGCTCTTTTTCCCTGTGGGTCTTGGGCAGGGTCTCACTCTGGGCTACGGCTTCTTCTTTCCTTCACCCAGCAAATGTTTTTCGAAGGCCTGTTTTGTGCCAGATTCTGGGGTGCAGGGATGAGCAACGACACATGGTCTCAACTGCTTTCTTCCTCAACTAAACCATGTGACTAGGGGGCAACTAGGGGGGTCATCCTTCAGCAGGAGCCAGACTCTTCACTCTACCCCATTCTGAACCTTCCCCTCAGACTCACAGAAGATTTTCAACTTCAGTCACCCTCTCTGGACTCAGATTTAGCGCAAGTGACTGGCTTTTGCAATAGTGTGGGAAGAGCTGGGACAGGAGCCTACAGAGTTCCTACAGGAGCCCAGGGGGAGGGGCAGCTGAACCAGCCTTGGGAGAACAAGGAAGCCTTCCTGGAGGAGGATGCCTGCGTGTAGTCCCAGGGAATGGTGATGATTCGGCAAAGCCAAAGGATGTGTGCATTAGTCAGGGTCCTAAAAGGGAACAGGCCCCTTAAGTTATGACGATGTGAGGAGGGTTTATGCACAAAGAGGTTATTTGCAAAGGTTTGGGCAGAGTGGGGAGAACAATACAAGACAGCCCAGAACCTCAGGGCTGGCGACGGCAGAGCTGTTTCCACCCTAGGCCACAAGACAGGGGAGAGGGGCAGCCTGTACCCTGGGAAGAGGGAGAGTCGTGTCATTCAGGTCACCTTGATAGGAGTGACCTTCCTTCTAGGGATCAGCTAGCCTGATGCGACCTTTCAAGGAGGGAATGAATCGCCTTGACCTCATTCCTTCCTATCTTCCAGACTCTTGCTGGTGGTCCCCATTGGCAAACCCAGTCAGGAGCCAGAGGGCACTGGAGCTGGTTGAAGCACTCTATACAGGGCAGATTTTGGGGCACAGAGCAGGCTGGAGAGCAGGTCCGGCAACGGTAAGCAGAGGATATCCAGGATGCTGGGTCAGGGAAGGCCTTTCTAAGAAGAGGAGAACATTTGCGAAGGCCCAGAGGTATGGAAGGACATAGAAGTTGGGGCAATGCTTTCTTTACGTCTGGAGTAGAGTGAGTAGGAATGAGGACTGTCCATCGTGAAAGGCCTTGCTTGTCTTTCTAAGGAATGTGAAAATGTATCCCAAAGGTGATAGGAGCCCCCGCAGGGTTTTAGGCAGGAGGTGACCCGATCAGATTTGTGTTCTGAAATGACCACTCTAGCCCTAGTGCGGACGTGGTCTGGAGGAACACTTCAGACTAGAGATGGTGAGGCCTGAACCAAGACAATGGCCACGGAGAAGGAAAGAGGTGGATGGATTGGAGACATCTTTAGGAAGTCGTCTCAAAAGGCAAGGAAGGATTGGATGTGGAGGATGAAGGAAAGGGAGGTGTTGAGAGCAGTGTCTGAGTTTCCACTTGAGGCTCAGGATGGGGAGGGAGCATGAGGGAGCAGGTTGCCTGTCCAGCTGTTGCCTCCTCGGCTTTGCTTTCTGGATTTGGGAGAAGGCTTAGATCGGCCCCCATTAGCAGGACCTCGGGCTTTCAGGGGGGCCTTGGAGGGGTTTCCCAGGCATGCACAGGCTGGGCTCCCTGGGCTCTCTCAAGAGCATGCAGACTAGGGAGCAGGCGAAGTCACCTTTTGCGGCCACCCTGGGACCTACTGAGCCAGGACCGGCTCCTCTCCCACCCCCTGCCCCTTCCCATATGGACAGGGGATGTGTTTTCTTTTAACTTGCTTCATTGCAGGAGCAAATGAGGTCCAGCTGAGGGAGGGAACCGGCCATGATGGTGGAGCCAGGCTGTGTGAGCTGGGGCAAACGCAGGGGCCCTGTCATCCTCAGTTTCCTTCCCCTGGCTTTTCAGAAAGCGCCGGTCCCTGTAGGCTCAGATTTCACCCCTCGCAATTCTGAAGAACCTGCTATCCAGTAACAGGTTCCATTCCTTGGAGTTCTCTGCCCAGAAACCTGCAATAATTTTCTTTTGTTGCAGAGGAAAATGCTGAGGTTGTTCTTTCATGGTATAAGAACTTGAGTAGTCATGGCAACGCATGAGGGTGGGGCGGGTGAGGTGGGGGCGTCTCAGCAGCGTTTCGTTTCAATGCCAGATTAAAGGAAAAGCGTCTTTGGAGTTCGCCTCATTAAGACGTAGCTCAGTGCAGGCTTGTTGGATAGTTCTCCAGCTCATCATTTTACACATTACATTTTGCCTACATTTCCCTGCCTGATGGGCAGTCTTCTGGGACTTCTCTTTGAGAATTTTGGCTCCGAGACTTCTCCAAGAATTTCAGCTCATTTCTGGCAAGAGCGTTGGTGGGGGTGATTCCTTCGTTCCTGTCGGGGGCCTTGTCTTATAAGTCCTTTGCTTACAATGGGGCTGCCATTTTTTTTTAAAGGTAACATGTTTATTGAGGATGTGTTCTGTCTACAGAAACCTGTCCATTGAACAGCCATTTCCTTTTCATACCACACTTTTGGTCCAGGATCTTTCTCTCAGAGTTTGGCCAGGTCAAGCCCAACGCTGGCTCTGGGGATCTAGGCCATTCTTCCAACTGCTGTGGGGGGGCGTCTTGGAGAAAAAAGGTGGAAACGTTTAAGCCAGACACTGACCGAAAGTGGTTTCTTCCTCAACTGGACTGCATCCCCTTACTTGAGCTGACTTGGGGGTCCTCCTTCTTGAGGAGCCAGACTCCCCACCCTACTCCAGTCAAAACCTCTCATACACCCACAGAAGATACTCAACACATTAGACTTGCGCAGTTATCAACTAACATGCTTCCTAAATCCTCATTTATCCTTTCCGGTTATCTCCTAGGTTCCCCCAGTGGTTAATGTTCTTATTAACCATAGCCCCATGTGCTGAGCACTTACTAAGTGGCCAGATTTCTATGTATCGCCTAATTTAATAGTCAGCAACAACCCCATCAGGGAGGTACTAGCAGTCTCGTCTTACAGAGGAGGGAACGAAAGACCCCAAAGCTAACTTGTCCAGAACCAAATAGCTGGTAAGAGGTAGAGCTGCCATGGCATGGGGTCTGTCTGGTGACACGCAGTGCTCTCTCCACCAAATGACGCAGCTGCATCCCCAGCTGCTTTCACCCCCTCACCTGATCACAGCACACATTCCCACCCACGTGAGCCCCCACCTCATTCCAGCCAGAATATGATCACTGAACCATCTCCCCAAAGTTCCCCCCCGACCTTTTTTTTTTTTTTTTTTCTGAGACGGGGTCTCACTCTGTCGCCCAGGCTGGAGTACAGTGGCTTGATCTTGGCTCACTGCAACCTCTGCCTCCCAGGTTCAAGCGATTCTCCTGCCTCAGCCTCCTTAGTAGCTGGGATTACAGGTGCACGCCACCATGCCCTACTAATTTTGTATTTTTAGTAGAGACGGGGTTTCAACATGTTGGCCAGGCTGGTCTCGAACTGCTGACCTCAAGTGATCTGCCCACTTTGGCTTCCCAAAGTGCTGGGATTACACATGTGAGCCACTGCACCTGGCCACAAAGCTCCCCTTTCATTGCTCCCCTGCTAGGCTCAGTTTTGAGGGTATAGAGACCACGACAGTCTTGTTCACCCTGGTATCTATAGGGCTTGGCCTGTAGAAAGTACACAAGTAATTACTTACTTACTGAGTCAATGGAAATATCTCTTCCTTCCACCAGCCCCTCCCCACCGCCTTATTCTTTCTCTTCTCCCTTCCCAGCTATAGCCACCAGTTGTCTCCACCATCAGATGTGGCTTACCTAGTTCCTGAGTCACTTCCGTCCAGGTAGGTGGAATCCTGTCAGAGTATGTGAGCGCATTTGCAGGGTACATTCCTGTGGAGCCCCCTTAGCTCTGGCTGTGTCTGTTCTGCAGAGAGAAAGTATTTCTGCTGTGAGAGGTCTAGATCTGGAGTACAGAGGGCAAGCCCTGGGCCCCCACTTACTCCCTGGGTCCTGTCCTCACTCACCTCCCTCCTGTATCATCCTAGTCCATAGCGTAGCTTTTCACCAAGCTCTTACAGGATTGGACTCGTCACATACATTATCTCATTTAATCATCATGACCACCCCAAAGGCAGGTAGTAGTAACTCCATTTTATAGGGGAGGAAACTGAGGTTTGAAGGGATGACATCACTTGCTAAGGACTTACAAGGATTTGAACAGGGGCTTATCTGTGGTCGCAGCCTTTGTGATTTTTCCTTCTTGCACGGGCTGGGCTGCAGCTGTGTTCTACCCATTTCACCTGGGAATCCCTCCTGATTTCTGGGGACCTGACAATCTCAGGGGCTAATCATCATGGTTAGAAGAGGTGCAATTTTGTGAGCATCCATGTATACTAGAAGGTTCACAAATGGCCTGATTTAACCTTCATCCCTGTGAAGTAGGTGCTGTGATTCTCTCCACTTTGCAGATAAGGAAACCGAGAGGTTAAGTGTTACCACCAGTGCTGTCCAACTGCTGAAGTGGGGAACAGGATTCAAACCAGGTTTCCCTGAGACCGAAGCCTAAGGGTGTCTGACAAGGGCTGGACTCTGATACTCATCTACTCTTCTTTGGGAACCCTGCTTCTAGCTGGGGTCCAGCCACCCAGAACCAGGTGCCTTCCTGCTGCTGGCCTCCCGCTGCTCCACACCACCTGCCTGATGTGCCAGCCTCCCAGCCCCACCTGAACTCAGCACATTCCTGTGCTCCTCTAGTGCTGTGCCTGGCACTGCTGGCCACGTGGCAGCCACGTTAGTTTCTCTGGCCCAGCTTCCTCCACTCCCTAGTCCTGCCCTCCGGTGTCTGTGGCGGTCCCCGCGTGCATGGAGAGGTTCTCGTGCGATTCTTTCCACCACCACCCCCAAGCTGGATGGGCTGTGATGCCTGCTGTGATCCCTGCATGGCTCTCTAAGGTGGGCTAAGTGAGTGTCAGCACCTCTGTCTGGCTTCTTGGGCTTCATGTAGCTCCCTCGCTTCCATCCAGCAGTGGCAACCTCTTCCCTGTGGCCCTGGTACCCCCCTTCTGAGACCAGTCTCTATGGCTGAGCCTGGCTCAGTGCCTCCTTGGCACTGGAGCTCATGCTTCCTGCGGCCCCCAGCTGCTTGCTGACTCGAATGCCTGCGTTCCACCCTGTTCTGCCATCTGATGCCTGCCTGAGTGTCTGACCTGACTCCTGTCCCTTGTCTTCCTCTGACCCCTGAGCAGCACAAGCCCCTAAGCCTCAGCATGTCCCCACAAGCCCCAGGCCCTGCCTCCTGAGCCTTGCCCTGTCTGATCCCACTTAAGCAGACGTTATCCAGCCTTCTCCCTCAGCATCTCTCAGCTTGGACTCTGCTTCCCATAGAGCAGGATCAATGACTCAGCTAATAATATGTGCTGGGGGTCCATGTGCAAGACATTGTGTAGGGCACCGAGACCTCCCAGCTGCCCCCTGCCTCCCAGGCCCACCATCTCTCCCTTTTTTTTTTTTTTTTGTGATGGAGTTTCACTCTTGTTGCCCAGGCTGGAGGGCAATGGCGCCATCTCGGCTCACCACAACCTCCGCGTCCCAGACTCAAGCGATTCTCCTGCCTCAGCCTCCTGAGTAGCTGGGATGAGAAGCATGCACCTGACTCATTTTGTATTTTTAGTAGAGATGGGGTTTCTCCATGTTGGTCAAGCTGGTCTCGAACTCCCAACCTCAGGTGATCCGCCCGCCTCAGCCTCCCAAAGTGCTGGGATTATGGGCGTGAGCCACTGCACCTGGCCACTCACTCTTTATGGCTGGTTTTTGCTGTTTTCCTTGATTCCTATTATGGCAGCAGATGCCCCTCCACACTGCCCACCTCACCAAAGACCTTGTAGGTTTTGTTTTGTTTCGTTTTTTTGAGATGGAGTCTCCCTCTGTCACCTAGGCTGGAGTGCAGTGGCACAATCTCGGATTACTGCAACTTCCACCTTCTGATTCAAGTGATTCTCCTGCCTCAGCATCCCGAGTAGCTGGGTTACAGGTGCACGCCACCACACCTGGCTAATTTTTGTATTTTTAGTAGAGACGGGGTTTTGCCATGTTGGACAGGCTGGTCTCGAACTCTTGATCTCAGGTGATCCGCCCACGTCGGTCTCCCAAAGTGCTGGGATTACAGGTGTGAGCCACCATGCCTGGCCGGCCAGCCTTGTAGGTTTTAAAGCCTACTTGGAGGTCTCTAAGTCAGGGCTTCCCAGTGTTCTTTGCACACGAAGGAATGGATACTGTCTGTGTGACACACTGCAGGAACTGCTGGCAGCTTGAGAAGGGCCAGCCAGGGGGTCCAGACACCCCAGGCCGAGCCCCCAGGGCTAAAGGGATGGGTCAGGTCTCTGTTCACCTGGAACCAATTCTGTTGAGAAGCTCTCCTCTAAGCCTTGGCAATAAAAACAGTAATTGCTTCTTTTTATTGAGTGATTAAATTGTGCTGGGTGGTGTGTGAGGCCTTCTGTATACATTGTCTCTGTAGTAAGGTAAGTCATCATCATCCCCATTTTATAGATGAGGACAGAGGCTCAGAGATCCAGCAACTTGCCCAAGGGCTTTACCTCTCTGAACTCCTAATGTGCTTCAAAAGCAATGTCAGTGTCAAGTGATTTAACCTGCAACATTCTTTGCTTCCTCTGTATGTTCTTTTTTGTTTTTGGAGACGGAGTCTCGCTGTGTCACCCCGGCTGGAATGCAGTGGCAGAATCTCGGCTCACTGCAACCTCTGCATTCCGAGTTCAAGCCATTCTTCTGCCTCAGCCTCCTGGGTAGCTGGGATTACAGGTGCCCACCACCACGCCCGGCTAATTTTTGTATTTTTAGTAGAGACAGTGTTTCACCATGTTGGCCAGGCTGGTCTTAAACTCCTGACCTCAGGTGATCCGCCTGCCTCGGCCTCCAAGTGCTGGGATTACAGGCGTGAGCCACCGCGCCCGGCCGCCTCTATATTTTCTCATCTTGCAACAAAACAGGGAGCCCTCCGTGAGCAGAACTGTGTCTAATGCATATCTTCATCCTCATGCTGCCTCATACGCTTGGGTGTGCCATGGTCATTCTCCAGGTCCTTCAGAGAAGCCCAAGGCTCCTTAGGCCTAGTTCTCACCACTTCTGTCCCAGAGGAGTAAACCTAAATGCCTTCTGTAAAGGAGGCCAGACCTTTGATGTAGGGAGGGTGTTTGGAAGAGGGGCTGAGCTGCCTGCAGACTTCCTGGTGACTGTGGCCTTATGGGAATAAGGATATTTCCAGGTAAAAGGCTGCAAGAGTTGCTGTGTGTTGGCTCCTCCTCAGCAAGGGATCTGCACAAGCTCGTTCTATGGTCATGGCCTTGGGGGATCTTTTCCGCTTTGGGTATTGAGAAATCTCAGATATCTCTATAAAGATGATCCTGTCTTTAATGCCCAGCTCCTTGTGGCAATTCTTGAGAGGGGGAGAAGGTCAGGGAATTGAGAAGCAGGTGCTTTGCCGCACTCCTGCCTCCGTTCTGTCATGTATAATATGGAGTGTTAGCGTCATGTGACTCTTGAAATTGCTGAGCTGGTCCAATCTCTCCATTTATCGATGGTGAAGCCAAGGCCTGAAGACCTTTCCTGCAGGGTCGCAGAAGAAGAGGCAGAAGCAGGACCAGAAGCCAGCTCCCCTGACTCCCCAGCCAGTGCTCTTCCCACAGAGTGTGTTGCTTCAGCATCCACCCAGCTATTGCTCCGTTCAGGGGTTGTAGGGGTCACTGACTTTTTTGATTGCTTCTTGGTTGGAGGACGTTGCGCCTCGCTGATGGGGGGTGGATATTGGTGGGTAAGGACACTGAATAGGGCAAAAATTCAGTTGTCCCCACGTGGCCTTATAGGCCCCCGCAGCACTGGGCAAGTTGCGGGGGCGGGCTGTTTGTGCTGGCCAGTGCCACACTCCCTGTGTTCTCATTGTCTGGAAGCGTGGCAGGAAGGCAGATGCCTCTACTTTGAAGACTGTGGTTGCTATGGACCCATCAGAGGCACAGACTTTCTAGCGAGTAGATCTCTGGGTCTGGCTCTGCTTTAGCCAGGCAGGACCAGTAGGGTTAACTGCAAACTGCTGTCCTCTCCATCTTTGCAATTTCTTCCAGAGGGAAGGAGCGAGCACTCTGCCATCTACATATTTTCAGCTGAGTTATATTTTGCATAAAGTAAACTTAGCAAACAGAGAACACAGTGAGAATATATTTGGCTTTGAAGCGTCAGTGCTCTGACAGGCATTTCCTATTAGCTATCTCAGAGCCGACCAGCCCGGCTGGGTTTTGCTTAAGTGGCATAATTCTCCTGCAGTGGAGACAGCTCATTCATTAGTCATTCCAAAAGCCGGATACAAAATATCCTTCTCTAAGCCAACTCTACCAACCAGCTCCCCAGCCCGGGTGGAACAATGAAACTATGAGGCTTACCAGTCCGGCACAGGTCAGCCCAAGAGCCACCTGTCTGCCGGGCTTTGGAGGATGGCTTTGGCTGCAGCCTTCCATTTCCCTTGGGAACAGGAAGGACACGTCTTCCTCCTGTCGGCAGAGGCCCTAGGATCCTTTTTGAGGGTGGGCTCCTTCTCATTCCACCAGAGTCACTTGCGATAGCACGAGACCCTGATTTCACACACTCTGTGTTGTGTTTTTTTAGCGGGAAGCCAAAGGTACCAGTGCTTAGAAGCAGCACAGGAATGTGTCCCTTCCTGCTCGGGTCTCTCGGCTGAGCTCAGCCCGTCCTCGATTGACATTCTGCACGTTATCTCTTTTAATCTCTGCCCAGTGAGGGCTGATGTTCCCATTTTACTGATGAGGATACTGGATCTCAGAGAAGTGAAATGATTTGCTGAAGGTCACACAGCCAGGCTGCAAGCCTCTCTGTCAGGAAGCTTCTTTTGGATGATTAACTGAGATTAAAAATGAGCATCTACATGAAAGAAAGGTCCTTTTTCAACTTGACAAGAACGAAGAATGCCACTGTATTCCAGGCAGCCCTACCAGGGTGGGCTGAAACGCCAGCCAGGGAGGAGGCAGGGGAAAGAAAGCCGATCTAACAGGAAGGAGGAAGGTTAAAGAGCCCTGGGCTGCGAATTGGGGTGGAGGGGTGAAGCGTGTGGTTTTCGTGGGGGCAGAGCTGGGTTTGGGGTGGGCCAGGAGCTGGGACCAGAAGAGGGACGGGGAAGGGTTTATTGTGGCTCCACTGCCCCTCTCCACCGAATGACCATCTGACAGAACCTGACCAAGCAGAATGCCAGGGTGTAAAGACCCCACTAATAACCCGGTCAATGAGAGGAACGCCAGAGGAACGCCGAGAAGGTTCTTACACAGAGGCAAAGGGCAGGAGTTTGCGGCGGCAGCTGCAGTCAGCGTCAGCCTCACTAGAGGGCCTCTTAGCGTTCCAGGTAGACCAGCACATTCACAGGTGCCCAGGCAAATGAGGACTTGGGGAGAAAGACAGGCTACATCAGAGGTAGAATATGTATTTACATCAGCTAGGAAGCCTTCCAAAGCAGACGTCTGCTTAAACCTGTTGAGTGGTGCCCTCTTTAGCCTAGAAGGACGGCCTTGCTCTGGTAATCTCAGCTCGCCTCTGTGCTGTGATTTACCACCTTCCCCCTCATCCACCACACTCTGTCTCAGACTCTCTGTGGTTCTCAAACACACAGAGCACTTTCACTCTACCAGCTCTTCCATATGTGACTTTCTTTACATGTACTTCATCTTTCCCATCTGCAGCCCCACCTGGCAGACTCCTACTCACCCTTCAAAACCCTGCTTAAATGTCACTGAGTCTGGAAGCCTTCTTCATCTTGTCAGTACATATTCATCTGTATTCCTGATCCTTTGTCTATAACTCTGGTAAATCATTGATCCTAGCGCACCATCAAGAATCTTGCCCGATTTTATCTCTGGATTCCCAGAGTCCAATCAAGATCCTGGTACGTAGAAAGCCCTAGATCAATTGATAAAGCAAGCACAGCCTGAATGGCTGCGAATCTGAGAGCATGTGCCGCAGAATCATTGTACCTCAGACCTGGAAAAAATGTAGTTGATCTAAGTGAACCTGATGTTTGAGCGCCTCATCTGCCTTCCCAGCCTGAAGTAATATACATAAACCACCTCATCTAGTAACTGGCATGTATTAGTCAGTCAATGGTAGCTGATATGATTGTTTTTGTTGTCATTTCTTAGGGAATCAAACTAGACAGGAGAATTCGCAGAAAGAATAACAGATCTGCAGCTGGGGCTGTGGATCTGCTGCTAAGACACTCCTTTTATGACTCTGACCAAGTCATTTCATCCTCCTGGGACCTCAGTTTCCTCATCGGTAGTTTGGGATACAACTAGGTGTCCTGTCATTGGTGCCTTTCATCTCTACTCAAAACAAAAACACGGCCTGAGCAAACACCATCCCTGACAGGTCTGAGGGAGTCAGCTCAGGCCTTCCTGGTGTCGTCTCTCATCAGAAATCAGGCAACCAGCTCGGCCTGAATGGCCCTTCTAGGGGTGTGCCCTTCCCTGGGCAGAGCCAATCCCTAGGGAAGCAGAAACTCCTACTTGCCAAACTCCTGGCCAGTCATACCCACTTTGCCATCCTGGAGAAGGAGGGAGATTGCCTGTTGTGGAGCTTGTGGCAAAATCCCTCTTCCTCCCCCAAACACAGCGATGATTAGCTGTGTCCTCACCATGAAACTGCAGGGGTGTGTGCGGGTGACTCATAGTTGTCCAAATCACATTTAGAGAGAGCTCGCATGGCAGGGGGCTTGGTGGCTGTCAGAGGCACCCCAGTTCCCTCTCTCTACCCCCAACAATTGCTAAGATTTTAGGACCCAGGCATCTGGGTTAGAGTTTCAGAATCATCCCCTGATGCCACCGGCTTCTTCTGCCAGGCCCCAGCCACCCAGAGCAGCTCCTCTGGAGGAGGAGGGGGGCTTGGTCCTCATCCCATGGCCCACCCCATCCCCTCGGGAGAGCTGTCCCAGGGTCAGATCCAGGCCTGAATTCTCACTGTCTCACGCCACCCTCTCCCTGGGGCCTACCATCCCAGGGCTGCTCCGAAGGAAGCCGGCAGTCTCTCCAGGTGTGAATGTCATCCCGCCACTCCATGCCCGAGGCTCACGTGTAGCCGTGGGCACAGGTGTCCCAGCCTCTCTGAGCTGTGCATGATGGTCTCAAATGCCCCTTCCCACTCCCTTTCCACTCAGTCATGGGGATCCTGAGAGCTCCCAACAGGAGCTGAGAAAGAAGCAAAGGCCTCTTTGGTGGAGGAATCCTGGCAGGCCAGCAAGTCCCAACAGGTCAATGTTGGGCTGCTGCAGGCAGGCAGTGAGTCACCTGGGTCCCCGCTGCTTACAGGACAGAGCCAGAATAATGACAATAATCACAGAGACCCAGGGTGCTGTTATTAACTCCCACCTCTCCCCCCAGGACCATGTCTCCTTTGTCCATCTGACAGCCCTCGGGGCAGGGAGCAGCCAAGGACCCAAGAGATTTTGTTGCCTTGTCTTAAATAGGGGGGAAACTGAGGCTAAAGTTATTTCCCACTGAGCTGCTAGTCCTGAGAAAAGGACTGTGCCTCCGAATGTCCCTGATGCCAGGAAAGTTCTACAGCCCCGCGGTCGGTGGTCCCCCTCACTGGCAAAGCTCTAGGCTCAGGGAGGAAAGAACCCACATTTCTGGATTTCTCACACCCTGTCCTCTAACCCCTACTTACGACAACAGCCCTAGGGAATAGTTATGATTATTATCCTCATTTTATGGATGGGGAGCTTGAAGTTCAGAGAGGCTAGGTAAATTCCCAAGGTCATGCAGCAAAGGCGCGGCAGACCCAGGATCTGAAGCCAGGGTGATTTGACTGTGCTGTCACAGGGTCTTGTAATACAGGATCTGAAGTTTCCAAGTCTGGCTTCCTAGGCCTTCTGGGCCTGGTCTTCCTCCATGGCCTTCCCACCCTGGGCTCACTGTATCTCAAGATTACAGTTCCTCCTAGGGACCCCTAGGGGCCAGCTTTCATTTTCATCTTGAGCAGCCGTGGAAAAGTAAGGACTCAATCACTTTAATTTTGGGGTCTTAGCAATTATCTGACACTCACCACCCACTCACCTCTACCACTAGTTATTATAATAATAACAATAATAATTCAGAGAAGTGATGGCAATGATCACAGCATTCACAGCATCCGGGACTGGGCAGAGATAGATATAGCCTCACACTTCCTTTTTATATCAGGATGGTGCTCGATTTGGGAGTAAGGACTGTTGAGTCTAGTCAGTTCTGGCAAGGATGCCAGATATCATATGGCTGAGTGAGCCCCTAAATGCCTCTGTGCCTTCATTTCTCCCTCTGCAAAATGTGGGTGAAAATCCTGCAAGATTATGTGCTTCCAGCTTCTCAAAATAAAGTCATCATAAGACAGCCTTTTCTTTTTCACCACCCCATAGCCACGATTTACAATGACCCAGGAGTCTAGGGCCTGAATGATACATTATCTTCATGCTCCAGGCTCCCACTGTCTGACTGCTCAGCTCTTCTCTGACAAGAGGTCTCAGCGAATGCGGCCCTTGGCCTTGGGAAGAGTGATGGGCTAGGCTGGGCTGGGGGCCTGGGTGCAGGGGGAGCCTCAGCTTTTCCAGCCCTCATCCTCAACAGCTGCCTCTGCCAAGGCCCTGGAGCTAGAAAAAGCAAGACCAGTGCCTGAGTGCAATAAATGCTTTTATTAGTCCTTTTATTAATGACGGTTGGTATTTGTTGAGAAGCTGGGACAATAGTTATTCCAGTAAGAGGATATTAAGCTCCCTAGAACAGGCCCTGTATATCTAACAAGCTCTGGCCCCCAGCCTCCCCTGACGCAGCTCTGTTACAGCGCAGCACACCCGGCCTCCTAGCAACTCCAAGAAGAGAGAGGAGGGATGGGGGAGGTAGGGATAATCTGGTGTCATTAAACACACAGGCCTCTGTACAGCAACAGCAGGAAGCTTTTTCTTCCTTCTGAGAGCATAGGGAGCCCATGTGATTTTGCTTTTTTTTTTTTTGCTACCCCTGGCTCTTGGCTGTTTTACCTCCAGAGTTGCTGGTGATAAGTTGGTAAAGGAAGACCTCCTTGAACCATTTGTTGAAGCATTTTTTAAACCATTTGAGACTGTTCCTATTCTTTGTTTTCAGCTATTTTACATGATTTTTAATGTAATAAACACATTTGTAATACTATGTGTTGGCAATGTTCCGAGGGAGTGCTTTTCAAATACTAATTTATTTAAGTAGGCACTACAATTATCCTATTTTATAAATGAGGAAATGAGACCCAGAGAGGTTAAGTGACTTGCCCAAGGTCACACAGCTGATAAGTAACAGAGTTAAGGTGTAAACCCAAGCAGTGGTCTCTAGAGTCTATGCTTTTTATCTGAAATTTCAAAACTGAGTCTGAAAAGAACTGGGAAATATTGCTTAAATTCACAAGCTTTATTGCTTTACCAAAGAGAATTAGATATTCTCATGTAGGGGATGGTATAATAAATTATAATAGAGTTCCCTCAGACTCAGAGCATCTCTGAGATGAAAAGGTTCTTAAAGGTCATCAGATCTAATCCTCTGACAAATACAGGAATCTTCTCTGCAGCGTCCCTGATATGTGATCCTTCAGCTTTTTCCTGAATATCTCTAGTGTCAGGGAGCTCATTACCTAATCCAGCAGACCATTCCAACTTTGGGCAGCTCTCAGTGTTAGAAAAGAAAGCTCTTTTCTTTCTCCAGCTAGACTGAAATTTAGCTCCCTTTGACTTACTGTCATGGACCTACTTTGTCTTCTAGAGTTGGGTGGGCAGGGGGGCAGGGGAAGCTTTATCCCGTTTGTATAGGACAGCCCATAAGTGCTGAAAAATAGTTGGGGTTTTTTTGTTTGAGTTTGGGGTTTTTTGTTTGTTTGTTTGTTTGTTTTTTTCCAGACAGAGTCTCGCTGTGTTATCTAGGCTAAAGTACAGTGGTGCGATCTTGGCTCACTGCAACCTCCGCCTCTCGGGTTCAAGCAATTCTTCTGCCTCAGCCTCCCAAGTACCTGGGATTACAGGCACCTGCCACGACACCTGGCTAATTTTTGTATTTTTAGTAGTGACTGGGTTTCACCATGTTGGCCAGGCTGGTCTTGAACTCCTGACCTCAAGTGATCCACCCACCTCAGCCTCCAAGAGTGCTGGAATTACAGTCATAAGCCACCATGCCTAGCCAGGGAAAATAGCTTTCAGGTCCCTCTTAAATCTTTTTTTCTCTTTTGGCTTAAACTTCCTTAATTCTTTCATGGCCATGGTTTCCATTTGTTTTTTAATTCCTAGATTCTCAGATTGTCTGTTTCCCTGTTTCCACCCTCTCTGAAGCACTAGAGTTTGTCAGTGTTCATCTTAAAGTGATGTAGGAATGAAACACAGCACATCAGGTGTGGTCCTGTGACGCTGAGAACAGGACCATCCCCTCCCTTACCTCCTTCTCCCGTGTTCTACATTTCCAATGATGCAGCCTAAACTCACCTTAGGTTTTTTGACTCTTGACTCACAATGGGTTTGCAATCAATGTGTAGCTCTTTTAGCTTCTTTTTCCAAATTGTGAATTTGTACAGCTATGCTGGGTTTTTGTTTGTTTGCCCAAGAGCGGGACTTCACATTTACTGCTGATAAATTTCATCTTGTTAAATTCAGTTGCTTGTTCTAACCTATCAGGGCTGACATGGAACTTCCTCTGTTACCCGATTTCTTGATTTCCTACTTGATTTTGCATCATCTGGAATTTTGATTAATATGCCGTCTGTGTTCCCATTCAGGTGGTCACTAATTGTTTTTAAAGCTGGATAGGAAAATTTTCTGAGGTTGGGTTTATGGAGGAAGATGAGGCAAAGCGAGAGTGACTCCAAAGGAAAGATTTCTGTTTGGATGGATCTGAGTGACAGGCGCTGCGCACCTCTGGGGGTGTGAGTGGCTGGGTAACCAGGTAAAGACTCCCACGGCATCACACGTGCGTCAGAGCCTGTGACCCATGACGAGGCCGGAAGGCAAATACTGATAGCGCCCAGTTCATAGAGCTGATTGTTTTCTATACCCTCTGCTGACAAGTGCTGAGGGTATGAAATAGAGGATGTCATAAAATAGAAGCAGGGCCCACTGTGAGGCGACAAACAGGACTCTTAGATCAGAAAAAGCCAGGTGCTTGCTGTCAGCATGAAGACCTCCAGAAGTAAAAAAGAAGACATTCTTGGAGCAAAAGTAGAGCGGACAAAAAAAGTGCTTTAGCACGCTGCTTGGAGTCTGAACACATTTTTCTCTGCTTAAACAACCCTTCTGTCATTCCTTAGAGGTCATACCTGAAAGCCAAAGAATCAGGCTGAGGCCACATCATTGGGGTTGACAGCAGGGGTTCTCAGTTTATCCCCAAGGGTACTGGGAATGAATTGAATGTCACAATCTTGCTACCACTGGCCCTGCAAAGAACTTAGCCCACTCCCACCGTGCGCCACAGGGAGTCTATTTTTAGCAGTCTTTCTAATAATCACCCAAATTGTTCTCCTCCTTGTCCACTTCAACCCAGCCTTTTATTTCCTAGTTCCCACCTCTTCTTCTCCACGCCACCTTCCTGCTCCATCCCCCAGGCCAGGAGTCTGGGATGCCATGCTGTCCCAGGCCCCTGAGTCACGTGCAGCTGCAGGGACCGAGGTAGGTTTCGGTGCCTGGGGAGAAGGGTGACTCTTGATGGCTGAGACTAACGGGATATCCAAGACAGTCATGAAGCAGAGAGAGATAAACCAGTGCCCAAGTCTAGGCAGGACAAGCTGGGAAGGATGTACTGGAGGGGGCCTAGGACCAAGGGGAGTCCACATCTGGGGCAGAAGAGAGCGATGGACACTGAACTGACGAGCAGGCCTTGCCTTGTGCGCAGCCCTTGTAGCCATGGGCAGGGCATGCGTCTAGGGCATAAGGGCCAGGCCAGGGGAGAATGTCCCCAGCTCTAGGACTCCCTGGCTCCACGCTCTAGCCTCGATGCCACTTCAGATTCTCTTACTGCAATAATGCATGGGAACCCGCTTTGTTGATGTGCTGAACTCGACGCTCATGCCTACTGTCAACTCAGTAGGTTCTTCCTCTCCCCTCAGAGGGCCTGTGATCGTGGTAAGAGACACTCCTGCCACCTACCTTAGCCCATTGGAGCCCCGCTAGACCACCTCACCCCGCCTGGCTGCTTGGCTGGGGCAGGGCCTGCTGGACACTTAACTTGGCATCAGGTACTGTGTCCATTGAGCTCTGAGCTCAGACAAACAGGAGGCCAGCCTCCAAAGGGTGGAAACCACTTACTGCACAGAGCCAACATTTCATTAAGATAGTACACTGAGACCCCTGTTCAGTTAAGTCTTTAAAAAGATGAGGCCGGGTGTGGTGGCTCACACCTGTAATCCCAGCACTTTGGGAGGCTGAGGCAGGTGGATCAACTGAGTTCAGAAGTTCGAGATCAGCCTGGCCAACATGGTGAAACCCCGTCTCTACTAAATACACAAAAATTAGCCAGATGTGGTGGTGCATAGTTGTAATCCCAGCTACTCTGGAGGTTGAGGCAGGAGAATCCCTTGAACCCGGGAGGCAGAGGTTGCAGTGAGCTGAGATTGTGCCACTGTACTCCAGCTCAGGTGGCAGAATGAGACTCAGTCTCAAAAAAAAAAAAAAAAGGAGAAGATGAAAATAAATAGAATTTGTATTTTGGATATGTACATTAAGGAAGCACACATGCAAACTCCTAAGGTTTGTCTGATTGAATGTTTCACTTCACAAATTATCAAGTCACACCAGTCCAGTCTCTGGTAGACTGCTGGTGTTAAAAGGCCATAGGCCATATTTTAAATTATTATTATTTTCTATTACTAAGCAAATTCTCATTTAATAATAGAAGCAAATAAGTGGTCTGATTCTTTCAGGCCTAGGCTTGTGGGCCTGCGCTAATTTGCATGGTTGACTTATTCATGCTGTTACAATCTAGTCTACCAATTTCTTTTTTTTTTTTTTTGAGACAGTTTCGTCCTTGTTGCCCAGGCTGGAGTGCAATGGTGGTGCGATCTCTGCTCACTGTAACCTTTGCCTTCCAGGTTCAAGTGATTCTCCTGCCTCAGCTTCCCGGGTAGCTAGGACTACAGGCATGCACCATGCCCAGCTAATTTTGTATCTTTAGTAGAGACAGTTTCACCATGTTGGCCAGGCTGGTCTCGAACTCCTGACCTCAGGTGGTCCACCCACTTCGGCCTCCCGAGGTGCTGGGATTACAGGCGTGACCCACCCAGCCCGGCCTAGTCTATCAATGTCCTATGCATTTTCCCCTCCAGATTATCATTAATACAGAGTGAATTAAAACCCTAAACTCGGGGTTGGGGAAAGGGGGTTAGGATTTAAGAAGAACTGAAGGATAGTCTCTCTCTGCATCTTGCCCCAGTGTCCTGGACCCCAAGAATAGAAGAAGGCAGACATAGCCGCTCACTGCTCACTGCTCTCAACTTAAAAAGGAGAAGGAAATGGGAAGACAGCACAGATAAACACACCAGCTCCACCCAAATGACTCAAACCAAGGCGCGTCTCAGAGTCTTGTGTTTTTCTGAAACTCAAGGCCCGAACAAGGAGGAGAGCTGTCCAGCTGCCTGTGCTTGAACAGGAACTTCATCAATCTCCAGAAAGCCCCTGACCCCTTCTCTTTTCACTCGGACTCTGCTTCCTTCTTAGCTGAGGTCCCCATTTGTCAGAGCAGAAGGGAATTACATCAGTCAGTTTTGAATCAGACAAAACAGAAATAAGTGGATAGCCTTCTTTGGAAAGGAAGAAATAGTGGTGGGATATATATATTTTTTATCACCCTCGACTTGTTGGGCAGCACAAAGGATGCTAGAGAAGGGCAGCCAGGGTTTTAAAGTACATGAAGCGGGCAGCAGTGTGAACACTGGATGGAAGGGGGCTGGGGAGGAATGCAAGGGCTGGGACTCAGCGTCGCGGTTCTCCTTCTCCCCCTGCAGGTGAGAAGAGACACGCTGAGAGAAACAGCAGCTGGGGCTGTGCAGGTGTGAGTGTGTGTGCAGGTGTGAGTGTGTGTGCAGGTGAGTGTGTGTGCAGGTGTGAGTGTGTGTGCAGGTGTGTGTGTGTGCAGGTGTGACTGTGTGGTGTGTGTGCAGGTGTGAGTGTGTGTGCAGGTGTGTGTGTGTGCAGGTGTGTGTGTGCAGGTGTGAGTGTGTGTGCAGGTGTGTGTGTGGCTGTTGCAATGCACTTGCTCACACTGATGCTGGTAGTAAGTACTATGTGAGCAAAATTGGCTTCAACAGAAAGGAGTCCAGGATAAGAAAGAAAGGTGCATGAAGTAGAACCAGAAAATACTCTGGGGCCAGGAGCAGTGGTCATGCCTGTAGTCCCACCACTTTGGGAGGCTGAGGTGGGAGGATGGCTTGAGCCCAGGAGCTTAAGACCAGCCTGGGCAACAAAATGAGATCCCTTTCTCTACAAAAAAATTAAAAATTAGCCAGACATGGTAGCATGTGCCTGTGATCCCTACTATTTGGGAGGCTGAGGCAGGAGGATTGCTTGACTCCAAGAGATTGAGGCTGCAGTGAGCTGTGTGATCACGCCACTACACTCCAGCCTGGGCAACAGAGAGAGACCCTGTCTCAAAAAATAAAATAAAATAAATAGAGAAAGGAATAAAGAAAAAGAAGAGCAAAAGGAAAGGAAAGGAAGAAAAAGAGAGGGAAAGAAAGAAGAAAGGAGAGAGAAAGAAAGGAAAGGAAAATAAAGGAAAGAAAGAGAGAAGGAAGGAAGGAAAGAAAGAGAAAAAAGAAAAAGAAGAAAGAAAGAGAGAGAGAAACAGAAATTCTGCTCAATTATAATGATAATGATAACAGTAACCATTAAGGAAAATAGTCGATGAAAGAACCGTGTGCTGCGTCCATTCATTCTATATATAGATCATGTTCTAGATGCTGGGGAAATGGCGGGAAATAAAGAATCTGCCTTCATGGAGTTTATGTTCAGGTGTAATCTATGTCAGGCATGTTACACACATGATTGCCTTTATGGACCATATGAGGTGATTACTGTTATTCCCATTCTATAAATGATGAAAGTGAGTATTCAGTAACTTGGTTGAGTCTCACGGACAACCAAGCAGTGGAGCCAAGATTTGACCCAGGTGTGTTGGACGTCACTGCCCTTGCCTTCAACCACCCTCGCGAGATGCATCACCCCTCACTGGCAGGAACACACTGACGGTGTCTGCTTGGGTGTTTAAAGGGATGGACACTCTAACAAGACCACAGAGGGCGCCCTAGAGCAGGGGGCATGTCACAGAGGACCCAGATGTCCCACCTTCTCTGTGATCTGGGCATGTGGCCAACTCTGTAGCAGACGGGTTCTGCATCTCTTTCTCCTTCTCTCATTCTTTTCTTGGTGTTTTCTTCATATCCTGAGCTAAAGCCCTGCCTTAGTTATTAGAACTCGTTAGACCATTTTCCCCTCTTGAACCTCGCTATATCCATCTGTTAAAAAGTAGGATTGGGCTGGGCGTGGTGGCTCACAACTGTAATCCCAGCACTTTGGGAGGCCAAGGCGGGCGGATCACCCCAGGTCGAGAGTTCGAAACCTGCCTGACCAACATGGAGAAACCCCCATCTCTACTAAAAATACAAGATTAGCTGGGCGTGGTGGTGAGTGCCTGTAGTCTCAGCTACTCGGGAGGCTGAAGCAGGAGAATTGCCTGAACCTGGGAGGCAGAGGTTGCAGTGAGCTGAGATCCCGCCACTGCACTCCTGCCTGGGCAACAAGAGCGAAACTCTGTCTTAAGAAAAAAAAAAGCATGATTGGATTAGTTGGCGTCTGAAATCCCTTCTAGCTCTAGAATTCTGTTGTTATGGGGGGAATTCTAGTTTGGTATTTCCTCCCCTCCCCTGACCAGGTGTGTCTTCGGGAGAGAATCCGAAGCGCAGTGGATATTCTGAAAGAGGTGAACGCCCAGGGGAGCATTTCCCACACTGGTTCCAAGGATTCCCTTGCAAGGATCCTCTGGTTTTCTATGAGACTTTTACTCTTGGGAAAAGACTCCTTCACAGCCTGCAACTCCAGAGAGAAGCCTGGGCCCAGCTTCTGGATGCAGAGGAGGGGCTGAAGCTGGGGAGAGTCCGCTGGTGGTCAGGAATGCTCTACTTCAAGCGGTTGCCTGTCCTCTTGGAGGTGCAGAGCTGGGACAGTCCCAGAATAGTTCTAGAAAAAGTGAATCTGGGCTGGGCACAGCAGCTCACGCCTGTAATCCCAGCACTTTGGGAGGCCGAGGTGGGCGGATCCCGAGGTCAAGAGATCGAGACCATCCTGGCCAACATGGTGAAACCCTGTCTCTACTAAAAATACAAAAAAAAATTAGCTGGGCATGGCGATGCTCGCCTGTAGTCCTAGCTACTTGGGAGGCTGAGGCAGGAGAATGGCTTGAACCCAGGAGGTGGAGGTTGCAGTGAGCTGAGATGGCACCACTGCACTCCAGTCTGGTGACAGAGTGAGACTCCATCTCAAAAAAAAAAAAAGAAAAGAAAAAGAAAAAGTGAATCTGGGAGAAGTGGAAGGCAGTAGGGGCCAATCTGAGGCCCCAAACTCAGCACCCAGGAAAGCATGTACAGTTCAGTCTGCATAGGGGGTGAGCAAGGGTGACTCTGGGAGGATCCAGCTAAAATGTCTGAGAGAGAAAGGACATGTTACCAAATGGTAACGTGCTACTCAGCAAGGTGAGACGGGTCCCAGCTTTTCACCTTAACCCTGGCTCGCCTGGCATCACCTTGTGGCCCTCCCAGCTGGTCAACTGCTTTAATGTGAGCTTTGTCAACTGGGAAGGTGAGGCAGTCGTGTGATCCCGGCTGGCCCCGTGGCTAAATGCAGCCAGGGTCCCCGATAAGCTTCGGCAGCTTATTAGATTACACAGGAAAAGTCGAGATGGAGTATTCATTCTGCACACCTCTTCTCTCCGCCCGGGGAACCGGCCTTCCTGGGTTTCACTTTTCAAAGGCTGAAATAGATACGGAGATTTCGAGCTTCATTAAAGGAGAAGGGTGCTCACGTCAAGTCTTTTCAAACCCATTTTGGTTCTGAGCTCAGTGGAGCCAGTGGAGACCCAGTCACCATCTGGCATGAAAGGTGTTGACTCGGAGTCTCCGGTCAACTCTAGACATCAGATCCAGAAACAAAGAGAATTAATTTCGGAGGCTGCCTCAGATGCCCCCCTTCTCCAGCCTGTAAGTTGAGAGCTTCTGTATTGACTTGGAGGTATTAAAATGTTAGGTCTGAGAGGTCACCTGCAAGGCAGAACACCAGGTGCCAGAGCTCACCCAACAGGCCAGGATTATCTTATCAGCTAGGCTGATAAAACTCATGAAAGTCTGGCCATAAGGAACAAATATTTATAAGCCCAACACTTCTTGGTCCATTACAGATTAGGCACAGAGTGTGAGCAAGAGCAGAGGGGGCTGGTTCCTGATCAGAAACTCCCTGGGCTCGCCCTGTCTCATTAAGGAGAATGCTTGTTTGAAAGTTGCACGTTTAGGGGACACTCTCTCCTCTACCACATGACATCATTTCAGCCTGTGAGGAGAGAGCATCTTTACTTCCATTTTATGGTGGAGGACACCGAGGTCCGGGGAAGTTAAGTGACTTGCCCATTCGCTCAGCTATGAAGTGGGACTTGAACACAAGCCTTCTGATCCCAGGCCCGTGTGCTTTCCATGGGCAGCGGTGGCCTGGACTGGATCCCACTTGACTGTCCTGTAAGTCAGCAGCTCCTCAGGAGGCCCCTGCATTGCCTCAGTCCTGGGGTCACAGGTCCAGCTCTCTTGGCAGAGGAGGCAGGACAGTATCTCATGAAGAGATAAAAACAGTGACCCTCTCGGCCAGGCGTGGTGGCTCGTGCCTGTAATCCAAGCACTTTGGGAAGCCGAGGTGGGTGGATCACCTGAGGTTAGGAGTTCGAGACCATCCTGGCCAACATGGTGAAACCCTGTCTCTACCAAAAATACAAAAATTAGCCAGGCATGGTGGCACATGCCTGTAGTCGCAGCTACCAGAGAGGCTGAGGCGGAGAATGGCTTGAACCCAGGAGGCAGAGGTTTCGGTGAGCTGAGATCGTGCCATTGCACTCCAGCCTGTGAGATAGCCCTGCCCCCAGTTACGTGCAAACCTGGAGTCAATTCCTGGGGCTTGCAGTTGATTCCTTTGGGCCCCCAATTCTCTGTATTTATTCTCCCTGGGAGAGGAGATTAAATGCAAATGTATTTGGGTGAGAGGCCTGTGGTGTCTAGGAGGTATCACTGATTGGCTTTCCTCTTGTGCTAACTGTGGAGAGAGTTGGGTGGAACCTGGAGGAAACCCCCTTCCTGGGGGTCTGGGCTTTCTCCTCTGCCAAAGGAGAGGTTGGACTAGATGATCTTAGGTGTCCTTCCTGCTCTGACCTCTCAGGCACAGTTTCCCGGGACTGAGAACCCTTAAGCCCTTCTCTTTGAACCCTTAGCAACGGGAATGGAAGTGCTGTGGAGGATGTGGAGGAAGCAGCTTCTATACTGAGAGGAGAGGCAGTGAGCAGCTGGGGTCAGGAAGCGGCCCACGCAGGGAGGTGAGTGCAAATATGAACAGGCCAGCGGAGATGGAAGCCTGGGGCACAAGGAGATAAGAGATGGGGCTCCAGAGATAAGCAGAAGCTAGATCCCGAAAAGCCTTGTGAGGTGTCTCAAGGAGCTTGGGCTTTATCCTGAGCACAACTGGGAGCCAGCAAGGAGTGCCGGCTGGGAAGCGGCCAGAATGTTTGTGTTTCACAATGTTTCCTCTAGTGCAAGTGTGGAGAAGCGATGGGGAACGGGTGGGAGAAGAGGTGGTGGGAGAAGAAGGTGGTGGGAGAGAGACTCCAAGTCCGCTTAGTTCTCTTCCCACTCGCTTCCTCTACCCTACGCTAGCCTGGTTGTGATACCTGCATTTGCAGGGGCGATGACAATAGCTACCATTTATAGATGCTTATATGGTGCCAGGCACAGTGTGGGATATGGGACATGCTTTGTCTTGTTTAAGCCCCATAAGAACCCTAGGAGGAGGCTGGGTGCAGTACCTCAGGCCTGTAATCCCGGTGCTTTGGGAGGCCAAGGCATGTGGATCACCTGAGGTCAAGAATTCAAAACCAGCCCCGCCAACATGGTGAAACCCCGTCTCTACAAAAATACAAAAATTAGCCAGGTGTGATGGCGTGCATCTATAATCCCAGCTACTCTGGAGGCTGAGGTGGGAGAATGCCTTGAACCCGGGAGGCGGAGGTTGCAGTGAGCTGAGATCGTGCCATTGCACTCCAGCCTGGGCGACAGAGCGAGACTCCGTCTCAAAAAAAAGAACTCTTTGAGGTAGAAACTCTTACCTTCCGTATTTTACAGGTGAGAAAACTAGGCTCAGAGAGGCCAGGCATCTTGCCTTAGGTCATACAACTGGTGAGTGGTAGCACCGGGACAGGCGTGGCTCATTCCAAAGCACCTGCCTATGACCACGGGCTGCCCTGCCTCCTGAGATGGCCATCGGCACACAGTCAGCCCACACTCTCCAGTGGCAGGGGGAGGCCCTGTTGGTCAGCTTCCTGCAGCAGAGGGGTGTGAGAGCAGTCACAGCACACAGACCATGTGCTGTGGATGTCCTCAAAACAAGCTGCAGGTTGCATCTGGAGAAGCATGAGGCCTTTGGGAGCGTTTGGGCTCCACGGGCTCATCCTTGCCTGACACGGGAGGAATAGAGCTGAGTCTGGGACAGGCTCTGGTCCTCGTGACCTGCCCTATCCTCCTGTCATGTGGAGGAAGCTTTGGACCTTCATGAGCCGTTTCCTAATCCAAGAGAAGTCGGAAGTCACAGTTTCCAGAGGCCGGAAAACCTGCTAGTGGCTCCTTCACACTTGGCCTTTTCCTAAAGGGGAAGTAGAGCCCCATGTGTGGGTCAGGAAGGGCTGGAGGGCATCCCAAGGGCTGGAGGAAAAGAGAGGAGTCTCATCCCTGATCCCTCAAAGTCGCTAGAGATGCTCAAATGAAGTGGTGAAATTCACATGCTTCCAGCCAGCGGTAAGGAGCAGAAAGGTTACTTTGTTGACACCCAAAGTGTAGGCTTCTGATCTGGCACAGCCATAGGCAGCTGGGTAACAGTGGAAAAGTTCCTCCCCACTTCCTGCACCTCAGTTTCCCCACGGGAGGAAGTGAACCTCAATCCCCCGCTTTTCAGGCTGGCAGGTTTCATGGCCCTGGTCAGCCATGGGGCCCCTACTTTCTCTTAGAGCTGCTCTGGAGTGGTGCTGGCAAGTGGAACAGCTCAGGGTCAGCACCCTGCCCCTCCCCACCGTCCACCCCCAACCTTATAAGCACACTAGCTCATCCAGCTTTCTTCTGTCAGCTGGAAGAAAGGGCTGGCTTACACCTGCAGCAGTGCACGCTGATTAATTTATTTTGCATCACTTTGCATTACCTGGCTCCAGAGCCTCCAGCTTGACTTGCAGATTTATGTAAAAGAGAGCCGGCATGCAAATGAGCCAGGCCTGCGTCTTGTTTCCATCACAGGGAGGGCTGCATCAGTGGTTCCTGGCCCAGCTGCTCTTCCCCAGGCCCGCAGGTTCTCACAGCTGGTGAGGTGGAGCCATGGGGCCGTTCTCCTCCCTGTGCTGCCCCACTTGGACCCCAGGCCCAGGGAAACGTGCACTTGACAGTGAGGCTAGAAAAATAAGAGGTTAGAAATGCCCCCTCCCCAACAAGAGCGCCTGTGTTACTTGATAAGAGAGACACAGAAATGAATATAGAGAGACAAACACACACAACAAAACAGAGAGAGGCAAAGCGAAGGGGAGGAGGACGGGATCCAGGGGTCCGGGAGATCGGGGTGTCCACAGAACACGCACAGAGGAGCGGGGCAGGGAGATGGACAAGCTCAGAGTCAGAGTGAAAAGCCAAGGGAACAGAGAGCAAGAGGCAAGGAGATGCGGAAAGAGAGATGGGGACACTGTGAGGGGGCTGCTGAGGGAGGGGGTGAGACCCAGAAAGAAACAGATTTCGGAGTTGCTGCGGAGGAATGAGTGAGCATATAGCAACAGCCTGCCTGTGGGGGAGGTGAGGGAGGAGCTGGTGATGATGACAGCCTGACGCTTGTGAGTGGGGACCAGGAGCCACAGGCGGAAGTGACGGGAGAGAGTGCAGGGAGACACCCGAGCTGCCCTCTTGGAGGAACTGGCAGTGGCTTGGCTGCCGTCAGCGCTGCCGCCCACCTCCTAAACCCTTGATTTAAATCTGTCTATCTATATTTATACGCACACATATCTGTAGACATACGCACATGTATATAAACTACACAGGCACGCACTGGCCAGGAGAAAACATTCTGCAGTCATCAGGCTCTAGAAAGCGAGCTTAGGGGGTTACCTAGGACTGTAGTGTGCCTGTCCTAGAACAGTGAAGACGGCTCTGCCTCTGCAGGCCCGGAGGAGAGTGCACCCCCTGCCCCCTGGCTGGCTCAGCAGCCAATGCCCCTGGGTGCTGGGATGGCACTCTTCCTCCTACGAGACCCAGAGGACCAGCTAGTCCCCTGCACGTGCACAATGTGAGCGGAAGAGCAAGCAAACAAGCAAACCAAAAGAGAACGTAGAACGCCCTTCCGGCCCCCAGCCTCCTTTGCAGGGAAATTGAGTTTCTGGGAGGAGGGAGCCCAGTGCAGGTCCTGGGTGGGTGGTCCTGAAGTGCAGTGGAGAGAGGGCTGGGAAAGCTTCAGTGGCTTTTGGATAATCTCCACTCTCCCCACCCCCAAAACAGGAGCCCAAGGAGGGGACAGGAGGGACATTTCTTTTCCTTTTTTTTCTTTCCTTTTTTGTTTGTTTGAGACAGGGTTTTGCTCTTGTCACCCAGGCTGTAGTGCAATGGTGCAATCTCAGCTCACTGCAACCTCCGCCTCAGCCTCCCGAGTAACTGGGATTACAGATGCCTGCCACTATACCCGGCTAAGTTTTTGTATTTTTAGTAAAGACAAGGTTTCACCATGTTGGCCAGGCTGGTCTCGAACTCCTGACCTCAGGTGATCCGCCCGCTTTGGCCTCCCAAAGTGCTGGGATTACAGGAGTGAGCCACCGCACACGGCCAGAAGGGACATTTCTTGAAACCTAGGATGGCAGTGCCGAAGAGGCCCTCAGAAACCCTGCAGCCCAACTCCCTTCTTCCCCAGGAGAGGGAACTGTGGCGCTGAAAGGCTAGTGCGGAGGTAGGCTGGGGCCTTTCGCTATACAGCTCTGCTTTCCTTGGCATGGCCCCCTGGTGTTAATGACCTCCACACCCTGTCTCTGATCCCCCGAGCTGCCCACATCAGCGCTGGGCACACTCATAGCTCCTTGGAGAGTGGCCGTTTTTCCCTCGGAGACAGATGACCTTCATACACATCATGAAAGTTATAGACCCAGCCCCTTCTGCGCACTTTCTCCTGACACCCCAGGAAGACCCGGGGCCCACTGTGGGCCACCTCTGCTGCCTCACTTGTGAATACCTGCCAGTTTCCCTGTAGATGAAGCTGACAGGCAGCTCAGGCCCAGTGAAGGACTTCCCATAGGCCACAGGATCTTGCCTGGCAGAGATCTGCTTTAAGATGCCATCTCCAGGGGCCAGGCACGGTGGCTCACGCCTGTAATTCCAGCACTTTGGGAGGCCCAGGCGGACGGATCACCTGAGGTCAGGAGTTTGAGAGCAGCCTGACCAACATGGAGAAACCCCATCTCTACTTAAAATACAAAATTAGCCGGGCTACTTGGAAGGCTGAGGCAGGAGAATCGCTTGAACCTGGGAGGCGGAGGGAGCAGTGAGCCAAGATAGCATCATTGCACTCCAGCCTGGGTAACAAGAACAAAACTCCACCTCAAAAATAAAATAAAATAAAATAAAAAGGTGCCATCTCCAGGAGCCAAGGTCATCTCCAGAATCTCTCCCCGCATCTAGAAGTGAGATGTGTCTCATGTGACTGCCTGAGCCTGACCCAGTCCCCGCTTATTTCAGCCAGAGGTCATCTGGTGCCACAGTGGCCCACTTGTGGCGTGACCTTGGGGTCACTCTGGCCAGCCTCAAGGGTCACCTCTGTGTTAAATTCCAGCACAGTGGTTTTTAGCTTCCTGAGATGAGAGACCCTTTGAGAACATGATTAAGCCCTGTCATACTGCCATATCCACAACACTTTGCACGCAATGTCAGGAGATTCATGGACTCCCGGAAGCCCTCTGTCTAAGACAGACCCAAGAATCTGTCTGGCATCTTTAGGCCTTGGGAAGCTGGTAACCATGTGTGGAGACCCCAGGACCCCATTCATTTCAGAGAGAAACCATATCCCTGACAAGGTGGCTTTCCAGGACACTTCCCACAGAAGGTCTTTCCCCTTTTCTGCCTCAGAGATTCCACTCTAAGTAACTATTCCTCCCCTGTTGAAAGTCAGATCTCAGCTTCCTCCATCCGCTGGCTACATTTCAGGGCCAGCTCAAATGGCATACCATCCAAAACTCATTTCTAGGCTGGGTGCGGTGGCTCACGCCTGTAATCTCAGCATTTTGGGAGGCCGAGGTCAGGAGTTCAAGACCAGCCTGGCCAACATGATGAAACCCCGTCTCTATTAAAAAACACAAAAATTGGCCAGGCATGGTGGCACGCACTTGTAATCCCAGCTACTTGGGAGGCTGAGGCAGGAGAATTGCTTGAACGCAGGAGGTGGAGGTTACAGTGAGCCAAGACGGCACCACTGCACTCCAGCCTGAGCGAGAAGGACGAAACTCCGTCTCTAAATAAATAAATAAACTCTCATTTCTAGTTTCCCTTGGACACCCTCTCTGTGCCTCTCCCCAGACCCCTTTCCCACTGAGTCCCTGAACCTGACTTCACTTTGCTCTGTCTCCTGCCAGGCTCAGCTGAGCACCAGGTCCTGAGTTGGCACCTGCAGACAAGCAGAACAGATGACACTGAGAGCAGGGGAGTCCTGTCCCCTCAGCGGCCAGCACAGGCGGTGGATGCCCACAGGCTCGGAAAAGGGCCTCTGAGGGTGTCCGTGGTGGATGAAGCAGAGGAACCTGGGGAGAAGCTGGAGCAGGGGAGGGCAACCGGGCAGGAGATCCTCTCCGCGGGTCCCAGGCCCTGTTCCCCGCCCGCTCTGTTTCCCAAGAGCTGCTGCTGGAGGAAGTTGTGCACTCCAGGCTCTGGGCCTGGCTGGAGATGCTGAGAGGGCCCTGTGAAAGGGAAGTGATGGGAAGGCTGGAATCTCTAGAGGGGCAGGGCAGGGAGGGGGCATGGGAAGTTCCATGTGGAAGGCCCGGGACTCAGGGTGGGCTGGGGCTCAAAAGAATGAGAGCTGCCCCCTCGGCAGAGCGAGGTCTAGCCAGTCCAGGGGGTGGCCCAGACATCCAAACTGCCTTAGATGGAGAAAGCTGTTTAATCTCCCCATGGAAATCAGGAAGTTGGAACCCACACAGCTGATGGGGAGGCCAGAGGAGCGATTTCAGAGGAAAGATTGAAAGAATTAAAGTCAACTTGGGAGGGAGCAGATGAGAGGGAGCTAGGGGCAGGTGGGGAGCTCAGGGGTTGTCTGCAAAGCCCCTGCACCCTGAACCCAACTGGGGGTGCTTCTGGAGGCAGGGGTGAAGAGCCCTGCTGAGATGGAGTCCATGGGTAAGGGTTGACCCTGACATCAGGTGGATTCTGTCGGGGTGAGAAGGAATACCAGAGGGGCTGAAGATCTTGAGAGAGGTCTGAGAGGAGACAGCAAGAGGCCAGGATCACAGTCTAAGCCCAGATTTCAAGTCCAGGCGGGTCCACTCTTGGATGGGGGGTGTGGGGAGCAGCTATGTGCAGGGGGCTTGGTCTCTCAAGGACCCTCCTCCAGGCCTGGAAACTCCAGCCTCAAACCTTCTGGCTAAGCAGAAAACGAAGGCAAGAAATGTGTGTGGTGGGTGGGTTTTCCTTAGCAGAACTGTCACTGAGGCCACCGTGGGGCTGAGGGGCAGGGACAGGGGCTATTGTCCCAGGAGACCCAGGCTGAAGGACAAGGACAGCCTTCTGGGCAATGGCCTTGTACTGCTCCAGGTCCAGACCGCAGAGCCAGGGTCACAGGGTAGCTGGGGCTCAGGCAGGGATTCTGGTGGCTCCTCTGCTCTGCTGTGTGCTCTAGCCACACACATGTGCACACACACACATACACACACACACACACACACACAGGCAGAGGCACACACCACTCAGCCATGCTTGCTTGCTCTCATATTCTCTCTCACACACACACACACACTTAAACATACATTTAAATAACTTGCAGACGTATATTAGCAAAAACATTCCATCTGGGCTGGGATTTCTCTCATTGCTTTGAATTCCTCTGGGTCTTAACTTGAAAAAAATAGGAAGAGGCAAAGATTTGACTAATGTTGGGTTAAGATTTTTTTTCTTTCCCCTTTCTTTCTTGGTTACTGACTGCCAAGAATTTATATTTGTAAAAGGAAAAGAATTAACTGTGTTGATTAAGAGGCAAACTCCCTGGAAATGTTCTCTCTTAACCCTTTGGTACCCTCTCAGCAAGAGCTAGGAGGGTTCTCTGGCTGGGGCTGGACATCCCTGGGCTGGAGGCCCAGAACCTTCCGAAGGGCTGCTTCTTCTCTAAGGGAGCTTAGAGAGCAGAGGCGAGCTGGGCCCTGCTGGCGTGCGTGCAAGTGTGTCTTTAAGCAGATGCGTGGGTAAGTGGTGTGAGTGACTGTGTGTGAGCGTGGGTACTGTGAGCTGGCGTGTGGGAGGGGGTGTGCACATGTGTGCACATTAGTGTGGTAACTGCACACACATCCCCCAGCAAATGTGTGGTGTGCTAGAACTCTCATGGCCTGCTGGCTGCAAGGTCAAACTCCAGAGAGGGGACCTTCACCTTGACCTAATTAGTGGAAACTGATTTGGCAGGAGGGAGGGGTATGTGGAGGCTTAGCACAGAGCGGGTAAGCAGGCGCTGGGGTGGGGAGGCCTCAGCCAGGGAAACAGGGTCCCTGCTGACACCCAGCAGCTGACACCCAGCAGCTGTCACCACGAGTATGCACTGACCCAACACAAGGACCACCCTGGACGCTGGTCATTGTCCCTACATGGACGGGTGGGGACTTCTCCTCTTTCTTGCCCACTCCCAGCTCCCCATCCCTTTTTTCCCACCCCCCGCAGCATCTCTGTGCCTCAAGAACAGCCTGGGCTGCATGGCCCCCAAGCTAGGATAGGTTTTTGTGTCAGCGAGGCGGAAGCCTCTGGAAAAGGGGTCTTCTGGAGCTGGAGCTGAGGGATGTGACCAGGTGTTGGGGGCAGAAAGAGAAGAAAAGAGGATCTTTCTAGAGGCTCTGAGCTTCCTGTGTCCGCATCCGACCTTACAGAACCACCTCTAGTCCCCTGAGCCCCTCGCCCAGCCTTGCTCCTCCCAGGCTATCTCCTGCCACCTGGAAGGACTTCTGTCCCTCCTTTGTTAGCTAATTCCTACTTGTCCTCCAAGTCTTAGATGCCACCTCCTCCAGAAAGTTGTCCTTACCCCTCACACGTAGCTGGCTCCCTCTTGCATGACAACCCCGGGCACAGGGGCACTGTCCACACGGTGTAATCCTTACGTCCTCTTGTCTGACTTCCCTACTGGATCCTGCACTCCTTGAGAGTGGAAGCACTGTCTTCTTCATCCTGAAGAAGGGCCCAATCCACACTCCCTGAGTTGAACTGAAAGCGTTTGACTGCTGAAAGGAGCACTGTTAGTCTCGCCATATGCTATGATAGAAAGTGCCTTGCAGACATGCCCCCCACTAGAACGCTTACCACAGACCCCGAGATTATCTACACATAACGCATATATTTGATCCTCTCAATTTTCTTTTCTTTTTCTGTTTTTTTTTTTTCTTTTTTCTGGAGACAGAATCTTGCTCTGTCACCCAGGCTGAAGTGTAGTGGCACAATCTCAGCTCATGGCAACCTCTACCTCTCGGGTTCAAGCAGTTCTCCCTGCCCCAACCTTCTGAGTAGCTGGGGCTATAAATGCCTGGCATTATGCCCAGCTAATTGTTGTATTTTTTGGTAGAGACAGGATTTGGCGATGTTGGCCAGGCTGGTCTCGAACTCCTGACCTCAGGATGATCCTCTTAATTTTCTGTGAGCTCCTCAGGGAAAGGATTCAGTCTTAGTCATTCCCAGGGCCTAGCAGAGCATCAGACAAATAGCAAATGCCTAATAAATGTTGAATGAATCAAAGAAGAGCCAACACACGATAAATATCTAAGAACATACACACAGTGTGTATGTGTGTTTCAGCCTCTTACTGAGGCTGTAAAATACTGTTAAGGGCTGGAGGAGAGAGAAGAAACTGCTATCAGAGGAAGGATGAGAGAAGGGAAGAGAAGCATTTGTTGAGCACCTACTATGTGTTATTACTGCCCCAGGCATCATCCTCATCTTCGTCCATGAGGAAGAGATACTTACCTCAGGTGACATGTAAGGAAATTGAGACTAAGAGAGGTTAAGTAATTGCCCAAGGTCACCCAGCTGGTGGTACAGGTTTGGCTGGGATTCAAACCCAGGTCTGTCTGTTCCCAGAGCTTATGCTTCTCCCCTCCCCGCACCATGTTTCATGAAGGACAGGGCCACGGAGCAGAGTTTTGAATGATGAGCGGGACGTGACTTTGTAGCGGAGGGTCTCAGGCCCAGGCAAGTGGAGAGGACCCAGGGTTCCCGAGAAGGATGCATGCTGGCTCTCTGGTTCCACGAGCTTCTGGGAGCTTCTGTGTGACTAGGAAGCACCAACGTGACAGGGGCCAAGGCAGCTGTGGAGGAAGGTGATAGAGCAGAGAGTGGCCACAGAGGCCTCTCACAAACAGGCCTTAAGCCCAACCTTGGCAAAAGGAGCCAATACAGAAACAGTGCTTATTGTGTGGCAAGCGCTGTGCTGAGCACTTTCCTAATCCGTCTAACTCTTAAAACGAGGCTATGAGATAGGCCTACTGTTATCCACAAATGCAGATGGGGAAGTGAAGGTCCAGAAAGGTTCAGAACCTGCTCAAGGGCACACATGGCTGGCTAGTGGTAAACCTGGGGTTTGAACCCAGACAGTCTAGTTCCAGAGTCCGTGGCCACTTCACCGAGGAAGGAAAGTGCAGCTAAGGACGGCCTTCAGCTGCGAGAAGTCAGCCTCGGTCAGCCCGGTGGGCTTGGGTTCGGGAGTGTGATCAGAGGTCCTTCAGCTGCGAGAAGTCAGCCTCGGTCAGCCCAGTGGGCTTGGGTTTGAGAGTGTGATCAGAGTCTTGTTGGGAGGACTGTCCCAGACCAGCTCCATGCCTCTGTCTGGGGAGTCCAGAGGCGTTCAGGAAGAGTGCGACAGCCAGGCTGTGGGCTGTGGGAGGTCGCGACTCCCACACATTGTCCTGCTCTTAGGATTTGCTTTTTGGCGGAAGGAGGAACTTTGTATCAGACCACTAAGAGACACTCTAAACCTCCGTTCAAGAGATTTCTACCCTGCTTTGGAACTTTGGGTTCGGCTTCCTGGGATTCTCCCGATATCTTCTCCCCTAAGCACCCCACAGGAGGCTCCAGCCACCACCCCCACCACCCCCAGGCCAGAAACCATCTTCAAACATTCTCTCATCTCCTTTGCCCACTTTTTGATGGGGTTGTTTGTTTTTTTCTTGTAAATTTGTTTCAGTTCATTGTAGATTCTGGATATTTGCCCTTTGTCTGATGGATAGATTGCAAACATTTTTTTCCATTCCATTGGTTTCCAGTTCACT
>CAUYLG010058125.1:0-115718 GCA_963573385.1 Cacajao melanocephalus
ACAACCCCATCAAAAAGTGAGCAAAGGATGTGAATGGACACTTCTCAAAAAAAGACATTTATGGGACCAACAAACATATGAAAAAAAGGTCATCATCACTGGTCATTAGAGACACGCAAATCAAAATCACAATGAGCTCCTTTCCTAAGTTTTATCACTGAACATGACATTTAGGTTTCCAACATAATTAAAAGTGATAAAAGTTTCTCTGAATATGAGATTTTATATATTTTTATAGCTAATAAAATGATACTATTCCTGACTGAACAGATTTTCATTCCCTTTTTTAATCCTTTCTTGTTCATCTCAAATGCGAGACACTTTCATGGAAAGAAAAATCACAGGATTGTGTTTATGTAGGGTGGCGACAAAAAGTTTTATTGAATTCTAAAGTTAGTGTTAAAAATTACTTACAAAAAGCATTATGGTCTTAGCTTTGCCTTGATATGTAACTTGTAATAAGGTCTCATATATAGCAGATATAAATGAAGCACAATATTTTATACCTGCAAATTATTTCAGCCTCCATATTAAAAAAATCATACAATGACAGTGATTACTAAGCTATGTGTTTTCTATGTAGCACTGTGGGAATTTTGAGTTTTGGTAAATATATGTTCACATCTCATGATTAAATTATGCTAAACAAATTACTAACAAATGTGGAGAAATATAGAAATGAGGACAAATTCAAAAATTATATATCATCATTTTTAATGATTATGTGAAATTAATTTTTAGACACTGTGTCTGTATAAATATAATGTTTCTGATTAAATAGATAAATATAAATTTTAATGCAGTCTGTAGAATTTGTAATTTATTTTAAAAATAAGCAAAATGAAAAATGTCAAGATATCACATACATTAAAACAAATATATATTTTTTATTTTTTTGCACAAAATATTTCCTTTTAACAAAGGAAATATTATTACAAATACAATTTAGGATATCTTTCACTTTAAATATTTCATGAAATAATTAACTCATATTAAATTGCAAATCCTTATTACTGTTACAGTTTTTATCTTTATTATATAATTTATTGATTATAATTATACAAATTTTGACTAACATTATGGATGAATATAAAGTCCTTAAAATTAAGAATTCCAATTTGTTTTATAATCTTTTAACTAGAAGGTTATTAATATGTTGTGTTTATTCTCATTTGGATATCTGGGAATTATATTTCCACAAATTATTTCAGCCTTTATGTTTTTAAAAAATGATATAATGATGGTAGTCACTAAGCTATTTGTTTTCTACATATCACTGTGAAAATTTAGAGTCTGGGTAACTATATAGCTACGTAAATAAAATATTAGCAATAGTATTTTTAATTGCTATATTGGAATCCTCCAATGTAACCTAATCAGTAGTTATTTCTTTCTCCAATGGATACCTCTTATTTATTGTATTTACAGCTAAAAAGACTGGAATTTATTTAAGTAAAGGGAATTTCTTTGGTAAATGTGTTTATATATGTGTAGCTTTATGAAACACACACACACATTCAACATAAACTGGTCTCTTAAAGTTTGCTTCTTATTTTTTCATCATCTGTGTTTTTCTATAATTCTAAGTTACTCTTTCTAATTCATCCCTGAGTGGGCCATCTAATTCAGTCAGTAGATGTCAAAATTTTTGGCTCAATTATATTTTATAACATGCTTTTAACTAGAAGAGACTTTCATATAATCTTTCTGTTACAATATCAGTGGAAAGATTTCATTTCTATATTTAATATTATGTAAGAGCAGAGGAAAAAGAAATTTGTAGCAAACATATTCTATGCACTTTAATTTATCAAATATATTTTGAACATAAAATAGGAGCAAAATTTTTTAATGATGACAGAAACACAATGGTGAAAAATAAAAACATAGGCAGTTTAAGATACTATGGGGAGACTGACGTTCAAACAGGAATCGTAATGCAGTTCAACAAACTATCATGACAGACAAAAGGTGGGTGGTGCCATGTTACACCCCCCAATCTAGAACTGGGGGATTTTGAAGGATCTCTTGAAGATGGTGACCTCTAAGGTAAGACCAGATGAACTAGAAGTAGCCATGTGCAGAGGGGCAGAGGGAACTACGAGAGACATCAGAAAATGCACAGGCCTAAAACAAAGTGTATCCTTTTAGAAAGTGGTAGAAATTTGTTTAACTGCTTTTTTTTAAATCTATTCTGATTTTCCAGAAAGAAAACAAAATAAACAACAAAAATAGCCTGCATCAATATCTGTAGAGAGCAGTTTAGGAAATCCCTAGATAACAACCTAAGGCCTTAGAACAGACTGTCTCTGTGCCCTCTTCATAAGGAAGCTTCTGTATTCCTTGAGATTAAAATCTAGGCTTTCCCGTAGACATGAGGCCTCGAGAAAGTCCATTCTTTAGGCCTTGCTATTACACCATTCCACACCCTGCACTTTTTCCCACCAGGGCTACATCCCCAAACCCCCAGATGGAGACTTTCTGGGCCCTGGGCTTTTGGAGAGTTGGGAGAAGTCTAAGGCCTGCCATGGGCACTTGCCCAGTAGAAAAACAGCAACTTCCATAGGGAAATTGAGCAACATAGGAAGTGTTAAGAGACCCTTCTGTAGAGGCAATTTCATGGAGGGGAAAAAGACGGTTGAGACTGCCTAGTTTAAAAATGGGTGTTCTGCTGAATGCAGTGCCTCTCGCACGTAATCCCAGACCTTTGGGAGGCCAAGGCAGGAGGATCACTTGAGTCCAGGAGTTCGAGACTAGCCTGGGCAACATAGTGAGCCCCTGTCTTTACCAAAAAATATAAAAATTAGCCAGGCGTGGTAGTGTGTGCCTGCAGTCCCAGCTAGTCTGGAGGCTGAAGCAGGAGGATCGCTTGAGCCCAGGAGGTCGAGGCTGCAGTGAGCTGTGATAGTTCCACTCCATTCTGGCCTGGGAAACAGAGAAAGAAACTGTCTCAAAATAAATAAATAATGAAATAAAGAAAAATTAAAATGGATGCTTTGGCAAGAGGAGTGGCAAAGACCGCTCATTTTTGCTGGCGGACAGGACAGACCCCATACGTGCGCTCTGAAGTGTGAAGCCAGGGCTCTGGGAAAGAAGCTTTTCCACAGCTGAAGAGCTGGGAAAAGTCCTGCATTGGAGAGAGATGGTCAGTCATACTTTAAAGAAGAATTAAATAGAAAAAGAAAGGAAAGGGGCATCGTTTGCAAATGTTCTGGTTACGGACCATAAACATCATGAGTGTTTTTGAGGATACCACATCCCTATTTTGGAGTTTTTCTGGTGAAGAATAAGAGCAAGGAGAGGTACCAGGATAGATGTCTCCGTTGATGGGAATTGACTGAAAACTATTTGACAGGATTGTGTCTGTGTAATTTGCTCTTTTGCAGTGCCCACCACGGGGCCCTGAACAGAAAGATACCACTACATATGGCTTGATGATTGTGCAAATGATTAGCTCTTACATATCACAAAATTGTGAGGATGTAAAATTCCATTGAGACTTTCAATTGGGAATTTTCATCTTTATTAGATGTAGAAATAGTTAGCTCCATTATTTTAAAAAAACGTTTCAAATATTAGAAATGAGTTACTTTGATTCTGAATTATAGCTTACTACTTGTTACAGAGAGAAACACATTTTTCTCATCATTTATATCTGTTCTTCATTGAGGGGCTGAGAAGCTGCCAGGCCTGGAGATGACAAGTCTCTTAAGATTTAGATGGAAGTCAAGGGAGACAGATATTCCAGCTGCCAGGCCCATCCTCTCACGTACTATGAACCATGTTTCTATAATGAAAATTGGGAGCATAGCCAGTTAAACTAAACTGAATTATTCTATGCAAAATGCAGTGTTAGGGAACTCCTCTCACCCAGGGCAAGAAAGGCAGGTGAGGTAAAATGAGAAAGACACAGAGATTGAAAAAGTTTTCTTAGCAGAAGGCTAGACATATGGGATGTTCCAAACATGTGAAGTATCAGACTGTGGCCACAGCCATGGATGTGAAGGAGAAGATGGACAATGAGCTGGAGAAGCAGGCATGATCTACTTTGTGGAGGGTTCTCTATGCTGTGCTGAGCATTAAGCTCTTCATCTTGCAAAAAACCAGGAGCTATGGAAAGAATTCTCCTTAGCCACTTAAAATGGCAGCCAGCTGTTTCATTACATAGTCTTCCCTCGCAGTAATCTCAAATCTATATCTGCTTAGGTATCCAATGTGTGGGTGTTAAAATTGATTTTATTTCTCCCATGCACCAATGGCTATAACATTGCACAATATTAAACAAATAGGTATACCATTTAATACGCTAGGTGATATTGATTGAGTTTGAAGTACAAGACAGAAAAAAATACGAACTCCATTCACCAACCAGGGACAACATGGTTAAAGAAAGCAATGTTATTTCTATAAAGTATCTGATTATTTAAAAATCTGTAGTAAATATACATTGTTTTCATGAAAGAAAAAAACAAATCTTGAGGAAAGGATATGCTAAAACTCTGAGAACTAATTTGTTAAATGAGACTAAATTTGCAATGAAAATATTTCCAAAATTTAAGACAAATAAGCAAATTCTAATCTGTAAGTATTATCTTACAAAGATTTTTGATAGTGTACTAAAAAGAATGTACGAAAAAGGTCTCAGTTTGGTGTTCGTTTGTGATATTTGCAGTTGGCCAAAGTGAGTCATCTTTATGCTACCATTTGAGTAATCTTACATGTAAGCACATAAGACTTTCGGAGCATTATTATTATTTTGAGGTGGAGTTTCACTCTTATTGCCCAGGCTGGAGTGCAGTCATGAGATCTTGGCTTACTGCAACCTCTGCCTCCCAGGTTCAAGTGATTCAACTGCCTCAGCCTCCTGAGTAGCTGGGATTACAGGCCTGTGCCACCACGCCAGGCTAATTTTGTATTTTTAGTAGTGATGGGTTTCTTCATGTTGGTCATGCTGGTCTCAAACTCCCTACCTCAGGTGATCTGCCTGCCTTGGCCTCCCAATGTGCATTATTTTTTAAAAAAATTAAGCAGTAAGCTAGTTCTAAGCAGACATCTATGGGGGAATTTCCTTTGGTTAACTCTATTCTTCCAAATGTTTAATAAAACATATTACTAATGGCAACACCTACAGATTATCAAAGAATCATAATCTTCATACATAATATAATACACTAATCAATACATTCTTATTTAGATTAATCTCATTTATATCTAGATTTGCCTGTACAGGCATGCAACCGCTAATATTGGGGACATGTTGGGAAAAATATGTCATTATGTGAATACCATAGAGTGTATTTACACAAACCTAGATGGTATAGCCTTAAACATGCCTCGGCTGTATGACATAACCTGCTGCTCCTAGCCTAGAAATCTGTACAACATGTTTTTGTACTGACCACCGAAGGCAATTGTAACAGAATGGTAAATATTTGTGTATCAAAACGTAGTTAAATGTAGAAACCATACAGTAAAAATACTATTATAATCTTTTGGGACCACATTCACATATGTGATCTGTCATTGCATAGATAATTTATTTTATAAACCTGTGATCATAAATATCATATTTAAGCATTTATAATTACTTATGTCATATATCATTTATTTCTATAAATATTTCTATATAAGTGTGTACATGTATTTACTTGCACATTGACACACACCTACATATATAATTTACTAAATAATTTATTATAGCCCAAAGATTTGATTCTGTACTTTTTTTTTCAGATTCTATAAATACATGCAAGTAATTTTACTTAAACTACTAGTGTTCAGAGTATGGAAAAAAATGAATTGATTTTAGGTTCCCAAGAGAATGTTCATATTCAATGTCTCACAAACACATTCTAATTGTATTACATTAAAGATTATCTTCAGAAGCAATAAGGGCCAATTTCAGTGAGGCTATGGGTATTTTACCCAGGAAATTTGCTAATGTATATAATCAAAGCAAATAATGAGGTATAAACACAGTGAGCATACTGTTTTGTTTGAAATATATTCAAATAAAATCTTGCTTTGTGCTTCATATTTAGTGAGAAAATCAGTAATGATTTACCAAAATAATTCAGAAAAGGGATGGTTCTGTGAAGCATAAATCTCCTTTCCCTTTAAAATGGTCAATAAAAACATGGATATACAAATGTATGTGATGCATAGACAGACATCATGCAAACGCACAACACAGAGAGCAGAAACCTATAGAAACTGTGGCAAAGACGCAAAAACCTAGAATTTGCTGAGCTTATCAAAGCATGATAATTGAATAGGTTTGCCGCAAGACCAACTAGGGAAGAAGAAAACTGTTTCTAAAAGCTATAGCCTGTTGTTTAGCAACCAAAAAAGTTGGCATATATGCTCAAGTCTTATTTTGCATATCTTTTCCATTAAGAAAAATTAATTTCTAAATCAAAAGAATATCCTGTAACAGGTGAGCTATTCTTTTAGTTTTGGTATAAGAACAGATAACAGATATTCTTCTAATTTGGTATAATAACAGATAACCTTTTGTTTTAAACAACTAAAACACGAACAACATACATGAAACAACAGTTTTTAATCATTTGACAACAGGCAGAATAGGTGAGTGACCCCTGAGAGCAGGGAAAAAGAAAAGGTGAACACTTGATTGACACACCTATTGTTTGGAGAGCATTTCCAAAATTCAGGGCAAAGAGAGTACCCAAACAGAGCTTGGAGCTCTCCAAGAGCTGAAGATACAGGTCAGGTTTCAGGTAAGGTAAAATTGCTAGAACTTGCAGAGCAAACTACGAAAGCAGAGAGAATTGTGCAGAGAGACAGGAGATCTGCAGATAGTTTCTTCTGGAAATTTGCACAAGAGAAATACATGTCCACAAAAAACACTTCTACAGAAATGTTCAGTGGAGCCTTTTTCCCCAAATAGCCATAAATTAGAAACAACCCAAGTGTCCATCAAAAAACAAATGGGTAGGCCGGGTGCCGTGGCTTATGCCTGTAATCCCAGCACTTTGGGAAGCCAAGGTGGGTGGATCACCTGAGATCAGAAGTTTGAGACTAGCCTGGCCAAGATGGAGAAACCCCGTCTCTAATAAAAATACAAAAATTAGCTGGGCGTAGTAGTCCACGCCTGTAGTCCCAGCTATTCGGGAGGCTGAGCCAGGAGAATCGCTTGAACCTGGGAAGCAGAGGTTGCAGTGAGCTGAGATAGTGCCACTGCACTCCAGCCTGGGCGACAGAGCAAGACTCCATCTCAAAACAAACAAACAAACAGGAAAAAAAAAAATGGATAAAAAGATCATGGTATATCCACTTAATGGAATAATGGAATACTACTTAGCACTAACGTGAACTCTTTATTTAAAACAATAAAAATGGATGAATGTAGTGAGTTTAATGATGTTTCTTTAAAAGAAAATGCTATGCTCATGTCTTTTTTTTTTTTTCGAGACGGAGTTTTGATCTTGTTGTCCAGGCTGGAGTGCAGTGGCACTATCTCAGCTCACTGCAACCTCTGCTTCCCAGGTTCAAGCGATTCTCCTGGCTCAGCCTCCCGAATAGCTGGGACTATAGGCGTGGTGCGATCTCGGCTCACCACAACCTTCACCTCCTGGATAGCTGGGATTACAGTCACGTGCCACCATGCCCGGCTAATTTTGTATTTTTTGTAGAGACGGGGTTTCTGATCTTGAAATCCAGATCTCAGGTGATCTGCCCACCTCAGCCTCCCAAAGTGCTGGGATTACAGATGTGAGCCACCATGCCTGGCCTGCCCGTGTCACAAGACCATGAACCTGTAAATGTGACCTTAATTGGGGAAAAAAAAATCTCCGCAAATATTAAGAAACTTCAGAAGAGATCATCTCAAATTACGCAAGTAGATTTTATGTCCTATGACCAATATCCTTACAACAGAGACTAAGAGAAGACACAGACACGCAGAGGAGAAGATGATCTGAAAACTGAGGCGGAGTTTGGTGTTATGCAGTCAAAAGCCAAGCAAAGCCTGGAAGAGGCACTTAAAGATTCTCCTCTTTTCAGCTTCCAATGACTCCTAACTCTCTTACTACCACAGTGCTGATTATTTATGACCAAAAATTATTTCCCTTAAAAATAACCGAGACATTGTATTGAATGGGAATCAATGGTATTGCCAGGTATCTCATCCTTCTGACAATAGCCCACTGAATATTTATATATAATACTAGTTAGGTAAATGTTACTTTCAGTAAAATTAGAATCATAAAGAGCTCAGACCTATTTGGAATGCAGGTTTAGTTAAATCTGTCATGTAAAGCTATCTTCACAGCTGAGATGCTGACTGAGGGCAAAGAGAATGTGGAATAAAAAATAGAAAACCAAGGTTATAAATAGCAACGCTAGTTAGATAAACAGAGATTAAATCCATAGCTAACATCATTCTGGCAGCATTTCCCACCGTAATTACTGATTTTCAGAAAAGAGCAACCAGAGAGCTCTCCCAGTTAGCAGGACTGCACTTTTCAAATTTATTTTTCACAGTCATCGTGAAAAGACTGTCCTCCATACCTTCCTCCTAGGGTGGGTGAGCAGATCTGACATGATCAACCCACCCTCACATAGGAATCTCTGTGAGCCTTTGGATACCTTCTGTTACAGTGTATCAAGGAAAATCTAATATTTCGACTTCACTTGGTGTAAGCCATCTTTTGGTTTATGTTTCAGCCAACTAACCAAACAAACAGTTCCCTTTCGAACTTCTCAAACTGCAACATCAAACTCAGAATCTCTGCTTACTAGGCTCATGCCAATAAACACATCTTGCTCCCATTCTACGTTTCTTCCGCTATTACTTCACATTGTTAATATTCACTTCCACACATATTCCTTGGATTTTTATCTCTATAAATTGGAAAAATAATGTAGTTGTCTTGGAGTTTAGCGCACGTCCTTATAGGTCACAGTTTGTAGATCCTCTTTAGGGGCCTGCTAAAACTTGAGTCTGGTTATAGGTCTACAAACAAAGAAGCGTGATGGGAATAGGTCCTGAGGAAACTCAGTATCATCTTGCATGATAACTAGAATAAGGTCAGACCATTCCTCAGGCAAAGCAGGGTTAATCCCTCAGACAGAAATAAAAAGGTTGCTTTTTTTTGGCCACTGAGTCTAGTCAGCATTTAGGGGTTCAACGTCCCCGGTTTCCTCGAGTTTTCTCATACATCCCCATTTCAATTTTTAGAAACTTTTCTTAGCCAATGTCCTTACTTTCACAGCAGACACCCTATGAGGTTGGGAATTCATTGTGCCTTATAACTTAGCCACTCACAGAATAAGGCTTGGGTTTGGTTTTCAGCAATCTAAGCTCTGCAGCTGTAGAAGATAATTTCTTTCAGGGAAAACATGCAAATTTTCAAGGGATTTCTACAGCACCTAAGAATTTGAGTCCCTGAGCTCATCCTTTACTTTTATCACTTTGCCTAGTACAATTCGGGGCCAATCTCATTATGCACATTAGTTTGACAAAAATGTTCTAAGGTATCAAATACATGGTCACCCAGAATCTTGCCTATTTTAGATTTTGAATAAGATTATCCAGTGATAATTTATCTAACTCTGTTGCCGCATCATGCCATGAACTATCAATTCTATCTTTGCAACTGGAAATAGAGACATTAGTGCCATTAACTCTAATCAGATTAGAGAACCAGTGCCAGGAACTTCAGAACCAATTCAGAAAAAATCATCATCTTTAAGCACTAATGGTAACAAATCCTATACCAGTTAGTGTTCTAGAGAGCAACAGTATCAATAGGATATATATGATGAGAAAGAAAGATGTGAAATTATTTCAAAGAATTGGCTCTTACAACTGTGGAGGCTGGCGAGTCTAAAGTGTATAGACCTGTAAGATAGGCTGATAGGCTAGAAATTCAGGTAAGAGTTGATGTTTCAGCTGGGCTCAGTGGCTCACACCTGCAATCCCAGCACTTTGGGAGGCTGAGACAGACAGATCATCTGAGGTCAGGAGTTCAAGACCAGCCTGTCCAATGTGACAAAACCCCGTCTCTAATAAAAATACAAAAATTAGTTGGGCATGGTGGTGCATGCCTGTAGTCCCAGCTGCTCAGGGAGCTGAGGCAAGAGAATTGCTTGAACCCAGAAGGAGGAGGTTGCAGTGAGCCGTGATTCTGCTACCACACTCCAGCCTGGGCGACAGAGCAAGACCCTGTATCAACAAAAACAAAAACAAAAAGTTGATGCTGCAGTCTTGAGTCTGAAATTCACAGGGCAGGCCAGCAGGCCAGGAGCGCAGGCAAGATTTCTATGTTGCAGTCTTGAGGCAGAATTTCTTCTTCTTTGGGAAACCTCAGTCTTTGCTCTTATAGCCTTCAACTGATCGGAGGAAGCCTACTCACATTATGAGAGTTAATCTGCTTTAATTGAAGCTTACTGATTGTGAACATTAATGACATCTAAAAAATAACTTCACAACAATATCTAGACTAGTTTCTGACCAGCCAACAGAGCACCATATTCTGTCCAAGTTGACAAATAAAATTAATCATCCCATCTTATATCCTATATGAAAGATCAGTGCTTACTTTTGTTGTTAGTATACTGGACACTCAGAAGTGAGCTACCACTTTGGGAGGTATTCCTTGAGTATGCAAGTTCAGGACATCCTGGACAACACAGCAAGACCCCATCTCTCAAAAAAAATTAGGTGGGTATGGTGGTGCATGCCTATGGTCCCAGCTAGTCAGGAGGCTGAAGTGGGAGGATCACTTGAGCCCAGGAGATTGAAGATGCAGTGACCAATGATCATGCTACTGTACTCCAGCCTGGATGACAGATCAAGATTCTGTTTCAAAAATAAATTTAAAAATAAAAATAAATAAATAAAAGGAGTTAGCAACCAGAATTTTCTCTGTGAGAAAAAGTCCATGTCTCTTTGAGAAAAAAACTTTTGAGCCCAAGTATAAACTCTAGACATGCCACCACAGAATTTGTCTTTGAGCCCATGAGCAAACATTGAGATGCCTATACAAAACAACTGACTTCCACAAAATAGGTCATCATAGTCACCTTAATATGGGATCTCCTTTGTGGAGTGGATCTCTCAATGAATATTCAAGTGAGAAAAAAATATTACTCAGGTCCCGTTTCGAGATACCCACCTATAAAGTTGAGAAAACTCAAACTTCCTTGTTACCATTCCTCCAATGTTAACATTTTTCAAATTTCTGATTGTTAAGCCAAAACATTAGGCAAGGTGCATCAAACAGTATAATTTTGCACCTCTCCTGTGGGAAAGTAGGATCACCAGATGTATTCGTCTATTCTCTCATTGCTCAAAAGAACTACCTGAGACTGGGTAATTTATAAAGAAAAGAGGTTTCATTGACTCACGGTTCCACAGGCTGTATAGGAAGCATGGTGGGGGCCAGGTACAGTGGCTCACGCCTCTAATCCCAGCACTTTGGGAGGCTGAGGCAGGAGGATCACGAGATCAAGAGATCAAAACCATCCTGGCCAACATGGTGAAACCCCGTCTCTACTAAAAATAATATAAAAATTAGCTGGGCATGGTGGCACGCCCCTGTAGTCGCAGCTACTAGGGAGGCTGAGGCAGGAGAATTGCTTGAACCCGGGAGAGGGAGATTGTAGTGCGCCGAGATCGTGCCACTGCACTCCAGCCTGGTGCCTGGTGACAGAGAGAGACTCTGTCTCAAAAAAAAAAAAAAAAGAAAGAAAGAAAAGAAAAAAAAAGGAAGCATGGTGGGGTCCTCAGGAAACATACAATATGGTGGAAGGCAAAGAGGAAGCAAGAATGTCTTACATGGCCAGAAAGGGAGGAAGAGAGAGAAGGGGAAGGTCCTACACTTTTAAACAACCAAATCTCAGCAGAATTCACTCAATATCATAAGAGGGGCAAGGGGGAAATCTGCTTCCATGATCCAATCACCTTTCACCAGGCCCCTCCTCCAACACTGGGGATTACAATTGACATGAGACTTGGGCAGGGAAACAAATCCAAATCATATCACCAGATATACTGCTCAAAATTTCGCCAACAGGGAAAAATTTTCTTCCCCATTTTACCCTGGAACCACTTTAAATATGGTTTGAATACTGTGATAATCCACTTCTAATCCACATCTTGTGTGTGAAATACGTATTAAACGGACTTTTTTCTTCTTTGTTAAGCAGCTTGCCAGGGAAAAACCTCCATGATGTATTTTGTGTGGGCAAGAATCAGAAATATAGTTTCTAAGAGGGCTAGCCATCTTTTCAGACAATTTACTTGTGTTCTCAGAATCCATTTGAGTATAGTCTTATTTATATCACTTCTATTTGATGACAGAGATTATTGTGTAGTGATAGGGATGTCCACCCCTAGCACTCGGTGAATATCAAATCATTAATTCATGAAGAACAGCTCAGGTCACATGGCTTCCTGGTATAGATGACCAAGTAATCAGTCTCAGCCAGGGCCCAGGGGCAAAGCCCAGGAGTCTTTCTCTAGAGGAAAATGATTATTTTTCAAAAAGGGCATAGTTTTGTTCTAAAACACCAGACAGTCCATATGGCACTTTGGATTTTCTGGTAATAAAATCAAGTTATCTGAATGATCTGAAGCAAGATTAGCTGAAGAAATAAGAAAGTTATTATCTTGGAACTGATACAAAGCTGACATCCTTAAGAATTACACCATAAACGCATGCAGTGAGTACACCCAATGTGAAATTGTCTCCAAAATTCAGAGAGCCACTAGGAATAGAGGTAAAGAGTATGTGATGCAAAAACTTATCCATGCATCCCAGACCACTAGACCCTCAAATACTTGGGTAGATTTTCAGTAAGTTTATCTCTTATATACTCTTGATCACTGTGTTTCTCACCAGGACATCTAGAATACTTGTATTTCATCCTCACAGGGTCCTATTATTTATTGTCAAGATGCCATCAATAAAACGATCAGTGGGATATTCTCTGAGAGGATAAGATGATCATATTGTTTAAAGAGATTTAATTATGATAAAAAGATGAAGAACTGGCTTAGCTCAGAGTGAATACAGAAAAGATTTATAATTGTTATTTTCAGGTAAAAGAAAGTTGTTTCTGATGTTCTAAGCTTAATGGAATAAAAAACAATTATAAGCATGGTACCTCTGACATGGTTTATTTTCTCTAAAAAATAAACTATATCTTGAATAATAACTGAAATTTGAGTCACTACTTGCTCTTACACAAGACTCAGCCATTATTAGCTCTGGTCAAGCAGCCAAATTACAAATCAATGTCAGAAGAGAGGGATGTCAGTAACATGCAGAATCAGAGATTTCTACCGTCGTCCCCCAAAAGACATATTAATTTTATCAACTACCCATGAACAAGCGTAATTTTCTGGGAGTCTAGGAATCTAGAAATGTACCAGCACACCACTGAAGCAAAATGTCTGAGAATAAATACATTGGAAATGTTAAGAAGAACAGTTTCATTCTTCTCAAGTAAACACTCCACAAAAGTGTCACAATTCAACACCAAAAGAGATCTCCTTGGCCCACGATTTCTTCCATAGGAGAAAGTAAAAGCCTGATAAGTGAGCATTCATATGAGATGCTTCTCAAGAGGCCCACATGTTTGCTGTTTCACACAGAATTTTGAGTTGACTGGCATGGTTAAATGATTAAGAAAGGAAGACAGCAGGAACCAGTGGCTACAGAACACATTTATCACTCAACAGACTCCATAAGGAAGCGCACCCATGAACTACCTGGGAAATCTCACCTGCTGATTCTCCCTCACAATTGGTTTGTGGAAACTTCAAAGGTTCCATTGCCTCTCGCTTAACTATCCCCAGTGCAGCTTACTAAACATGTCCTTGCAGTCAGTGAGTGAAAATGTTTTGTGCAGACAGTCAGCTTGACAATGCAGGTTTAGAAAACGCACGAATTTGAGCATTTCAGGGCACTGACTCTGAAAAAAAAAAAGAAAAGCTCTCAGCACTCAGCCTGGATTTGTAAGATCTAGAGAAGGCATACAATCTTAAGAAGCACCCCCTGAGAAAGTATAAGAGTTGTGGAGAAGATATAGCCATAACAAAGTTATAAGAGTCCCCAAATCTCTAACCAGACTGTTTGGTAAAATTGTTTCTCTCCCGGAAACAGTCAGTAGAAACTGGAAAAGGTAAGTTTATATTCAAATGTAAAAATAACAATAAAAGCCTTTAAGGAAAACAAAAAATCAAGGAAACATAACAATATCAAGGGAAGATAATAGTATTCCAGCAAGCAGTCCAGAAGAAATGTAGATATGCTTGTTGCCTGACAAAAAAATTTAAAGTAACTGTTTTGAGGAAGCTCAACTAGCTACAAGAGAACACAGACAGACAAGTGAATAAAATTGAGAAAAACAAGGCAAGAACAAAATGAGAAGTTCAATAAGGAGAACAAAATCATAAAAAATAACCAAACTGAAATTTTGGAGCTGAAAAATACAGTAAATAAAATGCAAAAAGCAATAGAGAATAACAACAGCAGACTTTATCAAGCAGAAAAAAATATGTGAACTCCAAGACAGTTAATTTGAAAATCAAAGAAAAAAGAAAAAAAGAATGACAAAAAATGAAGAGCACCTTCATAATTTATGGAACACCATCAAGAAAGCTGATATTAAATCTAGATATGTCGGAAAGATAAGAGAGAATAAAAGGGGCAGAAGAACTTATTTAAAGAAATAAGCAGCCTGGTGCAGTGGCTCACACCTGTAATCCCAGCACTTTGAAAGGCCAACGTGGGTGGATCACTTGAGGTCGAGAGTTTGAGACCAGCCTGACCAAGGGAGAAACCAAATCTCTACCAAAAATACAAAATTAGCCAGGTGTGGTGGCTCATGCCTGTTATTCTAGCTACACAGGAGGCTGAGGCAGGAGAATTGCTTGAACCCAGGAGGCCGAGGTTGCAGTGAGCTAAGACGGTGCCACTGCACTCTAGCCAGAGCGACAGAGAGAGACTCCATCTCAAAAACAAAACAAACAAACAAACAAAAAAAGTCTCCAATCAATTCGACCACAGAATAATAATCCAAGAGATAAAACAGTAAAAAATCAAAGACAAATGAGAATCTTGAAAGCAACAAGAGAAAAGAGGTTTCTAACATGCAGGGGATCACCTATAAGTCTACAGTGGATTTATCAGCAGAGACATAGCAGGCTGAGAGAGAGAGGAGGATAATGTAGTCAAAGCAGTGAAAGAAAGTTAAAAACTGCCACCATGAATTCTTTCTCCAGCAAAACTGTCTTTCAGAAATGAAGAGGATAAAGGTATTCACAGAAAAGCAAAAGCTGAAAGAGTTCATCTATATCAGACTTGCCTTATAAAAAATGTTTAAGGAAATTATTCAAGTTGGAACAAAAAGATGCTAATTAGTAACACAAAAATATTAAAAATATAAAACTTACTGGTAAAAGTAAGTATATAGTCAAATTCAGAATATTGTAATACTGTAGTGCTATTACAGTATGTGTACAGTGTATGTGTAAATCACTTATAGCACTTGTATAAATATTAAAGGACAAAACTATTAAAATAGTAGTTACAAAAATTTATTAATAGATACATAACATTAAAACATTGAAGTTGTGACATCAAAAACATAAAATATGGGGAGGCAATGAAGTAATAGTATAGAATTTTTGTAGGCAATAAAAGTTGTTAGCAGCTTAAAATAGACTATATAACTATAAATCGTTTTAAGTAAACATTATAGTAGACACAAAGTGAAAACATGGTAGATATACAAAATATAAGGAGAGAGGAATCAAAGCATGCAACTACAGAAAATCATCAAATCACAAAACAAGATAGCAAGAGAGGGAAAAAAAAGAACAAAGATCTGCAAAACGGCCAGGAAATAATTAACAAAATAGCAGTTATAAGTCCTTACCTATCAATAGTTATCTTGAATATAAATTGATTAAATTATTCAATCAAAGAGATAAAAATGACTGTTTAAACAAACAAACAAAAAACGAACAACAACAAAAACTACCTGTGACCCAACTATATGATGCCTAGAAGAGACTCACTTTCGTTTTAAAAACATAAACAAAAAGTGAAGTAATGAGAAAAGCAAAGCAATTCTGAAGGAAAAAAAACAAAGCTTGAAGCATCACATTTTCTGATTTTAAATTATATTACAAAGCTATAGTAATCAAGACAGTACAAGACAAGCATAAAACATACATAGGCTGATGGAACAGAATAGAAATCCCAGAAATAAACCCAAACATATAAGGTCAACCAACGACAAAGTTATCAAGAATACAAAATGAAGAAAGGACAGTCTCCCCAAAAAACAGTTTTGGGAAAATTGGATATCCATACAGAAAAAAATGAAATTGGATCCTTATCTTACACCATACACACACACACACACACACACACACAAACAAAAAAGAAAAAAGATTAAAAACTTAAACATAAGACCTAACACTATAAAACTCCTAGAATAAAACATGAGGAAAAGCTCTATTGGTCTTGGCAGTGAGATCTTGTACATACCTAAAAAACAGTTAACAAAAGCAAAAACAGACAATCGGAATAAAGAAATTCTTACAGCAATGAAAATAATCAACATAATGAAAATGCAACCTATAGAATGGGAGGGCATATTTGCAAACCATATATTTGATAAGGGATTAATATTCACAAAATACAAGGAACTCATGCAACTCAGTATCAAAACAAAACAAAACAAAACAAATAGAAGGATTAAAAAAATGGAAAACATATATGAATAGACATTTTTCCAAAGAAGATATATATTAATAGATATCCAAAGAGTTTATGAAAAGATGCTCAATATCATTAATTGTTAAAAAAAAATAGTACACACCAAAACTACAATGAGACATCACCTCTCACTTATTAGGATGACTATTATCAAAAAATCAAATAACAGAAATTGGCAAATATGTGAAGGAAAGGGAATTTTCATATGTTATTGATTGATGAGAGTGTAAATTGCTACCACCATTATGGAAAACAGTATAGAAAGACCTCAACAAATAAAAACAGAACTACCATATAGTCCAGCAATTCCACTTCTGTTTCGAAGTAGGGAAAGGTGATAAAATCACATCTCAATGAAATGCTTGCACTCCCATGTTCATTGTAGCACTGTACTATATCCAAAATATAGTAACAAACTAGGTGTTCAACAGAGGATTATTAATAAAAAGATATATATTAATATTGTTATATATACTTATATACACAATATATATACACATACATACATACATATATATATATACACACACAACAAATATTATTCAACCTTAATAAAGAAGAAAATGCTGACATTTACAACAACATGAATGAGCCTATAGGATATTATGTTAAGTAATAAGTGAAATATGCCAGAAACAGAAAGAAAAATACTAAATGATATCACTTGTGTGTGGAATCTAAAAAAGTAGAATCCACAGAAAGAGTAGAAAGGTGGTTATTGGTGGTTGGGGTAGTGGTGAGCGATTGGGGAAATGTGGAGATGTTAGTCAAAGGGTACAAACTTGCAGTTATAAGATGAATCTAAAAATCTAACGTACAACATGGTGACTATAGTTAATGAAAATTAATTGGATACTTGAAATTTGCTAAAAGAATAGATCTTAAGTTTTATCATACACACATAAAAGGTAGCAATGTGAAGTGATGGATATGTTCATTAGCTTAGTTGTGGCAATGATTTCACAATGTATATGTATATCAAAATAACACACTGAACTCCTTGAATTTGTACAATTTTTATTTGTCAATTGTGCTCTGTGAAGCTGACAATAAAATAAACTAAAAAGACAACCCACAAAATGGGAACAGATAAATTTGTAAATCATATACCTATAAAGGGCATGTATCCAGAATATATAGAAAATTCTTATGGTCAAATAATTTTAAAATAAAATTTCTCCCAAGGAGATATCTGAGTGGCCAATAAGCACATTAAAAGATGCCCTACATCATTAATCATTAGAGAAATGGAAATCAAAACCACAATGAAATACTACTTCACTAGGATGGCTATAATAATAATAATAATAGTAATAATAATAAAGACAGACAATAACAAGTGTTGGTGAACATGTGGAGAAATTGAAACCATTGTGCGCTACTGATAGGAATGTAAACTGGTACAGCCACATTAGAAAACAGTGTTGCAGCTTCTCAAAATCGTTTGTCTGATTCAGAAATTTTATCCCTAGGTATGTACCCAAGAGAAATAAGAAGATATGTTCACATAAAAACTTGTATTCTAATATTCATAGCAGTATTATTTGTAATAACTCAAAGAAGAAACAACTCAAATGTCTAACAGTTAATGGATGAATTAATGTGGTATATCCACATAACAGAATATTACTAAAAAAAATGAAGTATCAATATATACTAAAACATCGATGAACTTTGAAAACATTATGCTAAATAAAAGAAGCCAGTCACAAAAGGCCACATACTGTATTATTCCATTTATATGAAATGTCCAGGACAGGTACATCCATAGAGACAGAAAATAGATTAGTAGTTTCCAAGATTAGAGGGAAGGAGGAATGGCAATTGGCTGCTAATGTGTATAGAGTTTCTTTGGGAGGTGATGAATATGTTCTAAAATTAATTTTGGTGATAATTGCCCAACTCTATGAATATACTAAAAACTACCAAATTGTACACACTTTGAAAAGGTAAATTTTATTGCATGTAAGTTATATCTCAATAAAATGGAGTTTTTTTTAAATAAAAGAAAAACGAACATTAAGGAAATGCTCATCCCTACATTCAAATCTGTGATTGTCACTCTAAATCATAAATACATGGAGATACATAGTATTTATTTTAAAGTACTGCATTGGTAGAGGTGATTTAAAAGGCTTCGTATTGACCCTTTCTACATTAATTGGCCTCCATTCCATGGGTTTTCTGCCAAGTGTAAAATGTCTATTCCAAATATATATATAGAAATAGGGTCTGAACCTTATGACGAATTTGGTTGAAACTCCATCACCTAATTCCCATAAATCCCTCTTATGACCAGTGGCGCACAGAGGTGTTCTGGGTCCCCAGAAATTACTGTTAACCTAGAGGTAGTATTAAAATATATCAGAAATATTGCTATAATCACCATTCTTAAGTACATTTGGTACATGGCTACAAGTCTTTTGTGCTAGGAACTGGATTTATATCTTTGTGATGTTACCGTGGAGTCACTTTTCAAGTTTACCTAGTTTACCCTTAATTAAAGAGATTCTAGGTCACAAACAGACTCAGGGTTTTGAACTGGACAGGAGACCATGGCTTTCTGCTATGTTTTAAATGTGTCTTTCCAAAATTCCTGTGCTGAAACCTAGCATCCAAAAGTAAGAGTATCAAGAGATGGAGTCTTTTGGGAAGCAATCAAGTCTGAGCACTCTACCTTTATGAATGGATTAGCGTCTTTAGGAAAGGGGTTAATTAAAGGGAGGTTTCCTGCCCCTTATTCTTTACTGAGTTAAGGAAATATATGCAAATGGCAGCATTTCTGAACTTTATCCTGAACCTGCAAAGGACAACCATTACAGCACTTTTCTGGAATTCTGTGCTTATGTCTGTGTTTGTTGTGTGTGTTTGCTGATACATTTCTCTGTGAACTTCGTAAGAGGTGTACAAATTTCAAATACTAAAGTAGTTGTAGGAGTGACATCTAATTCTCATAGAAGTGCAAAGGGATGGTTTCATGGTAGAGATGGGACACGTGATAGTCTTAAGTAGGTGGTATTTAGACAGATATCAATGTGAAAAGGATATTCATAGAGATCAGCATGACGTCAAAGAGAACCCCTGGGATTCTCAGTGAGTGAACACCCACCTGGCCAAAAAGCAAGGGCTGGGACAAAGTTCAAAGAAGGAGAAGATAAAATGCATATCCTATCCTGTTCATAATGCTGTAAAATTATTTGGAAACCACATCCCTAATGTCTAAATATTTGTTTCTATAATTATTTCAGCAACTTCTGAAACAGGACAGTGAAGTAAGTAGCTGAAAGAGCCAGAAAACAGAATATATGTAGAAGCACTCTTAGTAATATTAGAAAGTATTTTCTGGACGCACTATGTGTTAACAATCCATTTTATTATTTTAGGTTCTCAGTAACCTGAACTTAGGTTGCACATCAGCCTTTATGGTTTCTGGGCCTTCTTTTATTCTTTGCATTTTATTTTTACTTTTTGTATTCACATTTGTGTCTCTGTACTTCTGGAGGTGAATTGTTCTTTCACTTGATTATCAATATTCCTTCTTCTAACCTGACTGATGCAGGAGAAAAACAAAATCTACCATTTAATGTGAATGACAGAGATCAGGTATCATTTAGACAAATGTGTACTTTCTGCAATCAGCAAACCTATTTATAGGGAAAGATATCATACTGACAGCTCCATGAAACATTTGGCTCATGCTCAGTGGTAAAATTATTCTTTCTTCTCTTTCAAATTTAAAGTTATACCTTTACAAGTTACTTTCTAGTGCAATAAATCAGTGACTAGGTGAGATTAATTTCCCTCGCCCTCCAAAGCAACACTTACCAGATTTTTCGACAGTTTTAATGCCATTAAAGATAATATGCTTTGGAAGAAGTATAGCTTTTCTTTGAAGATTTCATTGTCTCTCATTCAGGGTGGTTTTTTGATTATTCTTTCCGAAAGTATGCCTTGAGATTTCAATTATATGATCCTTAAACATCTTAAGTATAATGTTGTCTTTATAGAACACACCTAATTTTACTTACTTTTACTTAAAGTATCATTTAAGTGGGCTATTCAGTGGGCAGAAGTAAATACCAAGAATTTTTCTATTACTAGCTAAAGGAAAAGTTAAACTTTTTTTGAGCCAAGAATTTGAAAAGTCAAACTTTTGACTTTAGGAATAAAAGTAGGGTTTCTTAAATTCCTAAAGTCAAAATGCTAGTCAGCTTTAAATTCCCTTGACCATAGATCTCAATATTCTAAATGCATAAGCAATTACTATAAAAAGTAAACAAATTAATGAATAATACTTTATGGCCAAAGGTTCAAAGATCTGATTATTTTTCACTTCACATGTTAAATATTTTATAAGATAGTTTACCAGTAAACTAAAAAAACAGAGTGGTTTACAGGGACTTTATCAATTCCTTATAATAGGAATCAGGAGAAATAGAATATCTAGAAATATTTGTTAGAGAAAATGAAATAAAGCATTGATATTTCTAAGTACATAGCATGAAATAAAATTAAACTCAATATAGAGCAGCTCCATATGGCATGTTATAATTTAGCATTCTTATTTTCAACATATATTTCTGATTTTGATCTAATTGCTACTAATTTACAAACTATAGTTTTAAAAAAACTATTAACACACTCTTCAATTCACATTTATACTTATTTAACTATATTCCAACATGCCAGCCAAGATTTTAATTGATTTTGGTAGTAGCCAGTTGTTAACAGGATAATTTGTCAATACAATGATAAAACAATTGTCTCAGTGACTCTAGGAATTCAGTTCATCAGATAACAAAGTCGAGTTTTGTTTCATTAATTGAATGCAGGTGTAGGATTTGTTAGATGAAAGATAGAAATCCCTGTGGAACTGTGTAAATCTGGGTCAGAGATCACTGAAAAATTAGTTAAGCATGATGGGTCAGCAGTGACCCAGACAGGTGTCCTGCTTTGTTTCTGTGTGTCACTTCCTGTGCTCTTAAACACTCATCTGTTGAGCTTGGACATGTAGGTCAACACATGGGTTTCTGAGTCTGTAGTAAATTAGAAACCAGGTGAGGATTCCTTATAGCTACAAACACATGATCCTAAACACCCACTCAGTGTTAACTTCTCAGGGTAAAAATATTTCACTATATTGTTTTATTTTTTTAAAGGAGCTAGCGAGGACTTTTACCCCCAGACTTTCAAGATGGGTGATAACCTCAAAAGAGATGCAAATAAATTACTTTTTAAGAAAAGAAAAATGAAGCATAAGACACTGATTCATATCCAAAAGAGACATTCAATTCTTGAATAAAGGAAGTGATGCTAGTGGAAATGCATTCTCCATTTTGAAAAACATGCTGACAATTTCAAATACTTTTAGTATTCTCTAAATTCTTAGCCATGACACTTAACATTTCTCTTTTTTCTGTGATTTTCCTTATACGGTTAAATTGTTACCACTTATGAGTTGTATCTATACCTTATTTTTATTCTAATTAATGACACAATAGAGTTATTAAGGAGATACACAATAATGCAGAACAAAGAATGAGTTCAAATCCTAGTTTTTGACACTAAATGAATGCACTTCTGTAAGGACTGCTTCTGAGGATATAAACTTACTCAGTGAGCAGGCATACATGGAAGCCCTAGCTTAACTGTGGCCTTATTTATGCCTTGACTCCTAAAACGCATGCACAAGCACACACACACACACACACACACACACACACACACACCATACTTTTTTTTTTAACTAAAAAAAAAACTTTTAAAAAGTAAGTTTAAGAGGTCTTGAATCCAAAGGTAAGCCTAACTCAGGAAAAAAAGTTAAGACAAAGGGTGTTAAGGTAGAAAAAATTCAAAATGATATTATATGCAAATTAATTAGCCAGGCTCAGAAACAAAGCTAAAAGAAGTACGTGAACTTGATTGACACATTGGAACTGAATGTATATTATATTGTGTTGTGATAATTACTTGTATTACTTGTTAAGAAATGCATATATGCCTTTTAAGTCTACTTTGATAGTACCTCTTTAGGTAATTGTATGTATATTTTTTCTATTTGCTGTGTTTTTTAGATTCTAGGATGTATAATTTTTCACATTTGAACATCTCTGAAATTGAGATGTATTTTTAAATTACTGTTTTATCAGAGTTAATGTCATCATTGTTTTGCTTTTGCGTCTTATTGGTGCTCATAATAATGCTATGTATTTTACAAATCTAAAATCTATATTTTAGATTTGAAGAAATGCAGATGCAGAGTAGCCCTCATTTCTACAGCAATAATGTCTCACTTGTGCAACACTTTTTATTATGCCCAGGGACAGTGGCATCCTGTGATAATGTGGCGGGAAAGCCCGACAACTTCCCCCTATAGAGGGGGAGAATGGGATGTAAGTGCTAACTAAATAGAATTTACCAAGGGTGGTGGCACAATAAGAGCAATTTAGTTTTGCTCCTGCATGTGTGCATTTGTTGTCATCAGGCCACCAAAGGGTTAATAAGACAAAGTGCCTCATCCCATCATGGATACCTATTTGTCCAAGAGAGTTTATTGACTTAAAGAAAAATTAAGTTTTTCAAATGTTGTGTTTTCCTAACAGGTCAATGAGTAAGGCAACTAGCAGCCCCACATTCCTGCCACTCACTGCTGTTTGGAAGGGTGAACTGAAGATGGAACACTCAAGCTTTCCAAGTCCAGTGGCTTAGAATACCTCGACTGCCCCAGAGGCTATGTTCAGACAGGTGCGAGCAACTGTGCTCCCTTGCACTAGGACCCAGGAGGGAACCAAGCCTGGAGATCTCCTTCTGTTGAGGGCCTAGAATTTTCATGAGGGGACAGATCAGTGTAAGTCACTTGCAGAGGGAAGTCCAGAGTTTCTAGGTAGGAATCTTAGTGCTATGTTCTGAACGTTTGTGTTTCTTCAAAATTTATATGTTAAAACCTCATCTCCAATGTTATGGCATTTGGAGGTGGGGCCTTTGGGGAGTGATTAAGTGATAATGGTGGAGGCTTCATGAATGTGATTAGTGTCCTTATTAAAGGAACTCCAGAGAGCTCCCTCACCTTCTACCATGTGAGGACCCAGGAATAAAATGGTTATGAACCAGGAAGAGGGACCAATCTGCTAGCACCTTGATCTTGGACTTCCAGCTGTAAGACTGTGAGAGATAAATTTCAATTGTTTATAAGCCACCACCTAGTTTATGGCGTTTTGTTATAGCCAACCAGGTGGACTAAGACACTAAGGAAGGAGAGTTAACTCAGCAGGGAAGGCGGCACCCAAAGGAAGCATCTCCTTGCACAGACCTCCCTTCATCGGCCTCCAGTAGTCCTAGCATTCACTGCCTGTACTACCTTAGTCGTGCTGGAGGCTGAGTGAACAAGGCAGCTGGAAGAAGGATGGGATTATGCTCCCGGGTCACTTCAGACTAAGGGAAGCAGACACTCCCTGAGCAGGACCATAAACAGACCGTCCGGAAAGAATGCTCAGCTATGCCAGAGAAACAATAGGTTTAAGGCTTCTGATTACCCCCAAAACTTAGCAATTCAGTTTCACATGAAAAAGGTAGAAGTGAATACTACCTGGGTTTCGGTAGCAGGAACTCTAAATAAATGGTTGGCACTTATGTTTTTCATTTCACAGATGTGCAAATCATGTCACAGAAAAGTTAACTGACTTGCCAAAGGCTTAGCTTAAAATTGCTAAAAGAAAGGCAAAAGGTATTTCTTATTCCACAGTTCTCAGTGTTTCTAATGCAATATCCCTTACACATTGCCAGTTCAGTCTCATGACTAGAAACCTTTGCACATATGTCGAACTTACAGTTGTGCACTCAATTTACTGAGAAATTTAGAAAACAGAAAAAAAGGAAAAGAAAGTTCCCAAATATATATTTCTCAGGCTAATTCTTTTCAGTGGCTCAATCAATTGAAAATCAATTCTATAATTGCAAAGTCATTATTTTAAGTCACAGATTTTTAATTATCTTCCAGTGGATTTTATACCACTTGACTTTGTGTTTTCTTTCTTTTCTTTTTTTGAGATGGAGTTTCACCCTTGTCACCCAAGCTAGAGTGCAGTGGCACAATCTCAGCTCACTGCAACCTCTGCAACCCAGGTGAAAGGGATTCTCCTGCCCCAGCCTCCATAGTAGCTGGGACTACAGTCACACACCACCACTCTCAGCTAATTTTCTGTATTTTTAGTAGAGACGGGTTTCACTATGTTGGCCAGACTGGTCCCAAACTCCTGACGTTAGGCGATCCACCAGCCTCAGCCTCCCAAAGTGCTGGGATTACAGGCGTGAGCCACCATGCCCAGTTGACTTTATGTTTTCTACTAAGTAAATTTTGATGAAGATGCATGTTATATTTCCCAAATAGAAGACATTAAACTTTATTGCCTGAATTTCACAAATTTATTTAAAAGCACACCAAGACCAGTTTTATTTTTATATACTCAATTACTTGATGTACAAATCAAATATGTAGCAGTTTTCAAGTTTTTATCCAGAAGTACAGCTATTTGTCATGGAATGCCTGGCTATGAACAAAGGCACTAGAGTGAGGAGAGAGTGACAGTAAAAATACAGCAATATGTAGAAGAGAACTTCCAGGAAGGTCTGTCGGACTCTGCTGGTTGAGGAAGTAAAACCAAACCCAACTAGATATTTTGTCTACATTGCCCAGAAAATTTTTAGTTTGATTTAGACAACTTGGAAGAAAAATTAGGAAAGGAAGATTGGCTTCATTACTCAAATTGGTAAACTATGTCATAAAAATTCACCACTAACTACAAAATGTCTACTTTCTTAAAATGAACCAAGAAAATCCCCGGTTGGTCTTGCGAATAGCTTTTCTTTGTGAAGAATCTGCCCATCTTGGTAATGACCCTACTTATCTTCCTTCCTTATCAGCCTAATTTTTCAACACTGCTCAGGGTAGAAAAGTACTTTGGTGAGTAAATTTGTTTCTTTGTTGTTTGTTCTGTTATGAACTAAATCAAGTTAGATTTAGTGATGGTCTTTGAAGGTTTAAGTCTCAATTCCTGCACTTAGAAAAACCATTTCTCCCTTCTTGGTAATAATAACATCGTATAAACAAAGTTTTTTGTAAAAAATTAAATTTCTTTCATCAAAATTTGTCCTACAAAATGGTTTCAAGTCTCCTATTTCCAATATCAAATAGCATTCCTGGTTGAGGCCCTCTCAAGTGGCACCGAGACAGCTACAACCAAAGGATTCATCTCTTAGCACAAAAGACATATGAGACCTTATCTAAAATAGACAATAAAGTTTAAACCATGGTTCACCTATTAGTATTTTAATAGGAACACTTTTGAACCCTAACTTTAAATAAAGCAAATAACTAAATATTGAAGGTATTTAAAAAAACTTTTTTTAAGAAATTTTAAAAGAAAACTATTTCCAGTTGCAAAAAAAAAAAAAAGAGAGAGAAATTACTCAAAAACTTTGAAATACCAGGTGGCCCCTATACAATTAGACAAATGGGATACATTTTAAAATGATATTGAACAATTTGAAGTGAGTTCACATTTTTATATTTTAGAGTTGGCAAATGAGTCAACGTCATAGATTTTTCTACTGTTTTAAAATTAAATAAATGCTTCATTTTGTAGGTAAGCTCTACAATGTTATGCCAAACCATGATTGCCAAGTCCATTGCAGATAGTGCCAGGATGTCATTTACCTTTACTCAATTAAGAAATGACGAGAGAAAGTGTCTTTCCAATTCTACCCAAATCTAGTCCCAGAAACCTCTCATTGGTATAGCTCATCCTGTTCTCTTTTAGCTTGAACTGCAGGGGTGATACATTCTCATTAAAAATTGATAAAGAAAGCTGCGGTTGTTTCTTGACAGAGGTAGAAAGAAAGCCTTGTTTGGCATGGTACAAACTGGTAAGTAGTATATGGCAGAATGAAGGCAAAGCGGTGCCATGCTTGGTGGCCCAGCAATGCTAGAGTGACAATGGGGAAAGGAGGCATCGATCCTTCACAGATTTCTAGAAAATTCCTAGATGTATGTAAAACATCTCTTTGGAGGTAAAATACACTCATAAAGACATTGAAAATAAAAATAAATTTAAACATAAAAAGATATTCCTATTGAGGGAAGTGGGAAGTGGATTTGAGGTGACACTTGCCCTTATTAGCTGAAACTCTACTTTATATGTGTTTTGTAGCCATAGATAATCTAAAATGTATCTCAGTTCGAAAGAGTCCTGTGTCACCAGGCACTATGGCTTAGGCCTGTAATCCCAGCATTTTGGGTAGCTGAGGCAGGTGGAACATCTGAGGTCAGGAGTTCGAGAGCAGCCTGGCCAACATGGAAAAACCCCGTCTCTAACAAGAATACAAAAATTAGCAGCGTGTGGTGGCAGACACTGATAATCCTGGCTTCTCAGAGACTGAGGCACGAGAATTGCTTGAACCTGGGGGATGGACCAATGAGCCAAGATTGCTCAACTGCACTCCAGTCTGGGCGACAGAGCAAGACTCCGTCTCAAACAACAACAACAAAAAAGAGTCCTGTGGTTGACTGCTTAAATTATTCCTTCCTCTGACTCCTCTACCTTTGTAAAACAAGGTATGGATGCCCTTCTTCCTTTGCATTATAGACCCAGAGTTTAAATAATCAAACCAGGCTCGTTGTTTTTGGATCATGTGCTAAGACCATTCAGACGCACTTAAGCACTTACCTTAGGTAGTTAACATTATAAATTATTATTATTATCATTATTATATACACACACATTGCAAATAATTCATTCCACTGACAAATGCAAAAAGACAGCGATAAATCTGGAGGCAATATAATAAGGTATATAGAGAAAGCTGGCCTCTGGGATTCCAGGCCTACCACTTATTTTTATGTTAGTTACCTCAGCAAGTGTCTGAACCCATCTGGACAGGCATTTTCTTACTAGCAAAATGGGGAACAAAAAAAACCCTAAAGTCAGAGCATGTGGGAAGATTGGTTATGAGGATTCAATAAGCATTTAAAATTCTTAATACAATCCTGGGAACTGAAAGCCATCATTATTCTCACTAACAAAACATTCAAGGACTGTTCCATGATCATATACTGATGTTCAACGGTTGACATCTGGGGAGAAACAGCTATTACCAAATCTTCAGTGTCAACACATCAAAGGGAAACTTTCACTAAAATTTTACTTTAACCTAAATGTTAAACATAACATCGCAACAATATCACATTGTTTTCCCCCTTGTGGGTATATAAATGTGCTGGAGATACGGTAATTTGTAACTATGAAAGAGATGGGTATATTTTAGTAGTAACAATATAATGAAAATCGTGGCCCTCAACATTTTCAATTGATGCTTTTTAATTTGTTTTCATTCATAACTCTCTGGTAATGTGTTCCCAGGCGCTATAGTTTGTCTTTATACCACTTGTTTTCCTAAACCAAATGTTTTTGGGGTTTATCTTCAAACCCTTCACAGGGGAAAAAAAGGGTCTTCCAGAATTTTTAGCTGCATTTTTGGTAAAAATGTATGGTTGGATTTGAAGAAAAAGGGTTTTAATATTGCTTACTTAAATACATTCAAGTGTGAATAGTTGAACTTAGCCGATATTAATTTTTTTAAAACACATAGTGGACAAAATTGCGTGTGTGTGTGTGTGTGTGTGTGTGTGTGTAAACTGTGTTCCTTCTCTTAAGGCTGCATAGGGCATACGTTGTTTTCAAGCAAGCCTCGGACTCCTACAGCTCCAGCTGTCATGTGTAATTAAACATTTGGCCTCCACAATTACTCTACAGTGTACATATGCCAGCGTTGCAAGCCTGGAATATGCATTTCAAAGAAGAATAATTCCCTGGAAATCCTAAATTGACAGGAGCAAAGACAGCCTGAAGGAAAGTAGTCAGCAAAAACTGTAAGGTCGGGATCTGATGATTAAAAAAGAAACTTCAAGAAGAACTTCAACCCTTAACTAAACCAATGGGAAAAGGAACGACAGTTGGCAAGCAGATTTCTGCATAGGGATTCTGACTAGGGAACCTCTTGGGGTAATTTAATATTATCAGTGTGGTTCACCTTGCTATATTCTGCCTTAGCATTAATATCATTTAAACAGATATTTTTCTTAAAGCACATTTGGCATCACTTATTTCTTCATGAATCTTTAAATTATTAAATTTGACTATTCATGTTGAGTCTGTAGTTGATTTACCGAAGGCATTCCTCTCCACTCCTCCATCATTCCCCTCAGCTCCTGCAATACAGATGATTCCACTTATGAGTGGATGGTGGTATCTCAGGGAAAAAAAAATGCAATGCTGAGTTGACATTTTTCCTACAACTCCCTATTTGTAGCAATTTGTTTTAATTCCATTTCCAATTATAGATGGATAAAATTAGGTTCTTAACTTTTCATTAAATGCAATTTTTTTTTTCGGAGAAGGATTTGGATTCATTCCTATATTGGCAAAACTGTCATTTAGTTTCAGGCTGATCGCTTATATGTAGCCAATCTTAATGTATACAACATTCAGGAAGTGGATGCAAATAAGGCATTTTCAGGTCGATTTAAAAATAATAGAAAGAAGTGAAGAATGCTGCCTCTCCATACTTAGTGCTCTCCCTTCCCGGTGGCAGGATGCCCTGTCTATACGTGGACCAAATGCAACATGCAAATGATCATTAATAATCAGGATACTCTTCAGTTTCTACTCTATTTTGAAAATTTTCTGGAAAGTCATGAAAGCCATTCAGAAAAGTTCAATTGTATGAATCATAAAGTGATTTGGGGGTACATGGTTTTTTATATTTTGGCCAGAATTAGACATGCATATACTATCATTTGACTCCACAAATCAGCCAGTGCAGAAAAGAGTATCTTATTCTTTTTAAAATACTTATACAATCCAAATGGTTGTTAAGTGAAACTAGAACTCATAAAAATGAATAATGCTTCCAAGTTCCCACCTTGCTGAGAGAATTTAACATCATTTAAGCCATTACTCAATGTTAGGGAAATGACAAATGAAACATGAATTTTTTCAAAATTAAGAGTTCTTGACAGAGTGAACTAAGCGCTATATTAAACAGCAAATCTCCAAAGTTTCCAATGTAGTAAAGAGAAAATAAAACAAAACAAAGTAACATCCATATTTCCCTTCTCTTCATAAATATTTAGTTTATCTAAACTTTAATCATATCATTATAAGATCATTATAATTATGCAAGAGAAATTTAATATGAATGTTACATTTTCAGCCAGGCAGCAAAACATATTCCAGTAACTGAGAATGAGGAATTTGAATCCGCATACCACAAGTGTATATATGTAAATGAATAAAGCAAAGGACAATTTACAGAGAAACTGATTACATTCTTAAGTGATTGATCCAATTATATGTATCTGATAAAACAAACCTAAAAATATAGCACCTGGATTATCTCAGGTGACAGGATTTAGCCTATCCCTGTGAGCTTTTTGAATAAACAGCCCACTTTATTAAAGATGAAATAAAGTATTCTCTTGATAGTTTTGAATATTCATCTTGAAAATACATTACATGCTGTAATCTGTCATTTGCTGAAGTATCTATTGAAACTCCACTGACTTTGTACTGCTACTGATATGAAAAAAAAGAAAAGATTATTCAGAGATGCACAGTATGGATATTTTACAGATGTTCTCTTCATCTTGTGGATTTCACAGTGTGAAATTTTATTTTTTAAATCAGTCCTTCAGCTAGCCAGCAAAGAATGAGAACATTAGAAAAGTGATGATACTAAAGAACAAAAGGTTCCAGGCATGGTGGCTCATGCCTGCAATTCCAGGACTTTGGCATGCTGAGGCAGGAGGATCACCTGAGGTCAGGAGGTGGAGGTGGGGGAGGAAAGGGAGAGGGGAGGGGAAAGGAGAGGTAGAAGAGGGGAAGGAGGGGGTGAAGGAGGTAGAGGAGGGAGAAAAGTTGTTTTAAGGAGCCTGAGTTTAATGTTGACTTTTGGGACCTGACTGAGACTTAAACAACACTTTTAGATATTCTATTTTGAAACAGATGAAAAGAAAAAGAATCATGAAAATATTTTATATGAATTACAGCCAGTGAGTTCACCATTTGTGAGGATACAGGAAAGAAACCAACGTGATTCAGGAGAAATCTGGATTTTTCTTATTTTATAGGGGTGTTAACACTGATGTGCTTATGTCACCACCACTGTGTAGGGTTGCCATAGAAAAAAACAGAAAATATCTTTAAGTTTTAATTTTAGGAAAAAAATGTTAGTAAAAGTGTGTTACATGTATCAGTTGGTGTATACTTGTGATAAAAATTATGTGTGGCCCGGCGAGGTGGCTCATGCCTGTAATCCCAGCACTTTGGGAGGCCAAGAGGGCAGATCACTTGATGTCAGGAGTTTCAGGGCAGCCTGGCCAACATGGTGAAACTCTGCCTCTGCTAAAATACAAAAATTAGCTGGGCATGGTGGTGCATGCCTGTAATCCCAGTTATTCGGGAGGCTTAGGCAGGAGAATTGCTTGAACCTGGGAGACAGAGGTTGCAGTGATCCAAGATCACACCACTGCATTCCAGCCTGGGAGACAGAGCAAGACTCCATCTCAAAAAAGAAAAAAAGAAGTGTTATTTATCTGAAATTCAAATTGAACTGGTTGCCATATACATATACGTGTGTGTGTGTGTGTGTGTGTGTGTGTGTGTGATATATATAGAAATGTGGAATATATATCAATATAGCAGCTCTACTCCATCAAGATGACTGGAGACTAAAATAAAGCAAGGTAAAAGAACAAAAGCCATACAAACTGAAAAGGAATGACTGAAATACTGTCTGTATTCACAGATAACATTGTTGCATATTTAGAAAAAAATAACCTCAAAAACCTACTAGAAATAATAAATGAATTTAGCAGGATTACAGAACACAAAATGAATAAAAGTAAATTGAATGTCTATATAGCAGTGATAAGAGTTGGAAATTAAAATTTAAAAAAAAACTATCAATGACAGTAACATAAAAAACGTCTATCAAAACATGATATAGATAGTTAGAAATCCATCAAAATAGGCACAGGACCTCCGTGGCAAAAACTATAAAACACTGATGAAAGAAATTCAAAAAGACCTAACTTCAGTGATAACATGTTATTGGTTACATGATTCAATGTTACTAAGATGTCAGTTTCCCCTTGTTCTATAGGGTGATTCTACTCCCAAACAAAATTCCAAAAGAACTTTAAAAAAATAATTGGTACATTGATTTTAAAATTTATAGAGAAGAGGCAATGAAATAGAATAGCCAAAACAATTTTGAAAAATAGTAAGTTGGAGGACTCAAATTACCTGATTTCTTGTTTACTATAAAGCCACAGCAATCATGACAATATGTTACTGAGGAAAGTAAACATTGAGAAAGAGGCCAGAAAATGATCCGTACTCTAAGGTCAAATGATTTTGACAAAGGTGAAGAAAAGGAAGTATATGTTTTAGAAAGAGTCTTTTTTTACAGAAGGAGCTGGAACAATTGGATATCTACATGTAACTAAAAGACAAGGAACCTTCTCCTATACTGGCATCAAATACAAAAATTAACTCAAAAGGAATTATACTCCAAAACATGAAGCCTAAAATGATAAAACATCAAAAAAGAAACAGAGAAAATGGTATTTTCTGACTTTTAAGAAGGCAAATAGTTTTTAGATATGATACCAAAAACATGATATATAGAAAAAAATATTATTTAGACATCATCAAACTTAAAACGTTCTGTTTTTTGAACAAAATTGTTAATAGAAGGAAAAGTAAATACATAAACTTAGAGAAAATATTCCTGGAAAATACCTCTGCGTATGTATTCATACTATACAGAGAACACTCAAACATAAACGATATGAAATGAAATATCCAGGAAAAAGCAATGGGAAAAGGATTTATACAGATATTTAACCAAAGATGAGATATGTATGTAGAGAGCAATAAACACATAAAAAGGAAATCATCACTGTTAGCCATTAAGGAAATACAACTTAAAACTACAATGAGATACCACCATATACCAATTGCAATGGAGTTCTAAAAACTAACAATACCAACTGCAGATGAGAATGTGAAATGACTGGGGCTCATACATTGCTGGTGAAACTGCAAAATGGCTTGACCACTCAGGAAAAGAGTTTAGTAGTTTGTATAAAGTTTTACAAACTCTTATTTAAAAAGTTTATACAAACTTTATATAGAGAGATGACATTACATTTGTTATGGAGCCTAACAATTTCACTATTAAGTATATGACAAAGATAAAAAGTCATACTGACACAAAAAGCTGTATGTGCAGTGCATGTTTTTAAGGTTTTATTCATAATCACCAACAAATAGAAATAATCTAAATGTCCTTCAGTTGATGAATGGATTAAACAAACAACTGTTACATTCATACAATGGACTATTATTCAGCATTGAAGAGGAACAGATTGCTGAACAAAGCAATGTGGTTGTATTAAAAATACAGTATGCTAAGTAAAAGAAACAAGACTCAACATCATATTCTGTACCATTTCATTTATGTGGCATTTTGGATAAAGCAAAACTATCGAATGAATAAAGTTCAGTGGTTGCCAAGGTCTTAGAATGGGAAAGGAGATCGCCTACAAAATGGAGTTCATAGGAACTTTGAATGGGATCAAGATGATTCTATGTCTTTTGCTGTATGTAGTGGTGGTTACATTCCTTTATACATTTTTTAACACTCATACAATAGTAATGGCTTTTTCCTCATATAAATAATATCACACACAAAAGTGAACTGGTGGAATTTAGGAAAGACTACAAAGGGAAAAATAATACCATTATAGAGGTGAAACATATATTTTTCAGTTAACAAAACTGATTAGATCTTCAGATGTAGAAGTAGATTTGAGGAAATTATATAAAATGAAGTGAAATAAACGATGGTATGTAGAAATTACAATGACTGGACACTAGATAAAAGAGATCCAACATACAAAAATTGGTGCTTCTGCAGAATAAAAGGGAGCAGGAAAAAAATAGCCATTCAAGTATATTAGAAGAAATGTTTTCTAAATTCACAATACAAGTCTACAGATCTAAAGAGTTTTCATTTTCAGTTTGGAAAAACAAAACGAAGACTGGCAAAGTCAATTTCTAGTGAAGTCATTTAATTTCAAGGCTAAACTATGAGCAATTACGCAGAAAAACAAATCACCGAAACAGACCAACATTATCTTAGCTTTGGCTTCTTCACCACAATGCTAAATTCCTGCAGACAGGAGATCAATGTCAACGAAGATCTGAAGCAAAGAATGTCTCAAGAATTTTATCATCAAATAGGGTTTTCTTTAACTTCAAAGGCACCAAACTGACATCAATAATCCTTTTTGAAAAAAAAAATAAAAGGATGTTATTTGAGGATGAAATTCAACCAATCATGAGATAAAATAAAATAAAGAACTGAACACTGGAGGCTTTATGACAAGAGCTGAAAGTGAACATGGAGTTATTTAAAATATAAAATCAAGACTAAATATTCAATACGCTATTACTATACTATGAACCATGTTGACAATTTAAAAATACATCAACAACTAAGAAAAATTTAAAAATACGAGGCCAGCTTGTATAAGAAAATTTAATTGAATTTATTATTTTTCTTAGCAGGGAGACAAACATACTGCTGAAGTTGAAGTGTATTATTACCAACCAAATACAAATGCTCCTAACACCTAAACGATTTTCATTTAACTTTAGAAGTGTCCTTTAAAAATTTCTTCAATGAGATGGACACAATGTTACATGCCTGTAGTCCCAGCTACTTGCAAGACTGGGGCAAGAGGACTGCTTGAGCCAGGAGTTAGAGGTTGTTATGCATGTGACCATGCCTGTGAACAGCCACTGCACTCCAGCCTGGGCAACCTACTGAAATCTCATCTCTAAAAAGTAAATAAAATGTTAATATCTTTTAGAAAATGATTAAAACATTCTCATAGATGAATAAACATCTACTAGATATTTAACAACTATTTCAATTTTATTCTTTTTTGTTATTCAAATAAAATAAAATGTCATTTATATGAAACACATGTGCATTATGTTCTGTCTTTGTCATTTTTTCTTTTTACAAATAATTCTGTATATTCATCTATCATCCTATGCAAATACAGGAAGAGAGAGATATTCAGAATGATCTTCAGCAAATGTTGAGTATCAGTTTCTGGGTAATGGGAAATGAGGGTAGTTCTTGATTTATCGTTTGTATTGTTCTGTGTTGCTTGAATTTTTTGTAATGAGCATTTTTTTTAGATAAAAGTAATAGTGTAAAAATTATAGAATACATTTTTCTTTGCATTATATGTAGTTAAGAGGCTTCATCAAGTGATCATATAAGACACCTTCATTATTTTGGTTTTGTATTGGTAGGCATGTTTCTGTTTAATATTATTACAATGATTATGCTAGATAATAGAATGAGGAAGTAGTATTTGGAAAATAATTTTCTTTTACATGAAAAACTTAGTGTTGCTTGGCAAGCATTGCTTATCATGATGATGAGACAGTGTTTGGGCTGAGAAGGAAAGAGTGTCCTTGTCAGTTACAGTGTCTGTCACGACTAGAAGAGACAGTACACATAAATTTACTATAGAAACAGAATATATGTAGATTATTTTAGATGTATATTTATGAAGTATCTTAGGTTCTAAAGAATATTTTGTGAAGTATGCCAGTTATGGGATTTAGGATATGCTGCCCCAAAATATAGCATCTTGGCATTTGAGAAAAAGCAGAGGAAGGAAGGTCAATCTCACCTTCTCCCACCTTTCTCACCTAAAGCAGGCCAAAAAAGAATTCTCTGATCTTCATCTGAATGAGGGTTGTCAGATCCTTATTAATATCCTTATCTCTGAAGATACAAGAATGCCAAGAAGAATATGAAAAAAAAAAAAGCCTTGCTAAGTTGTTCCTAGTCTATTATAATGAGATAAGACCCCTCATCTAATCACACTTCGTAGCTGTCTACTCTTCATCAAACCTAAGCATAAAAATGCAAAAATTTACCTCTTTCTTTGGGGCTTCATTTCTGAAGGCTCTCGTCTCACATAAAACTTACATGAAAATGTGTATGCTTTTATTGTGTTAATCTATCTTTTGTTCTAGGTGCCTTAGCTATGAAACTAGTCATGGGTGAGAAAATAAATCTTTTCTGCCCTATACCACTATCAAAATAAATCATAGTATTTTTAGATCAATGATGCAGCATGAAAGAGAAAACCCACATCATCTTAAAGAAGATCTAAATTGTCATGAACACACTGTGAGTAGATATATGGATATCAAAGGTGCTATTGGCTCAGAATGAAGTTTTCCAAGCTATGAGAAACTGAAGGAAGAGAGATCTGCTGTACAGCAGCAGAAAGTGAGGTGAACTTGGGTAATTAGTTAAGGAGATTCCCCCCCCCCAGAAAAAGATGTTTGAAAGCTTTTTCTAGTTACCTTATGCTGTTGGTAGTAAAATGTAAGAAGAGAGATAAATTGAGAAAAAACTTTTAAGTAAAAAGAGACCAAGACTTGATGATTTGGGGGAATTCTTGGCTATCCAGATGGCAAAAGACAAAAAAAAAAATTAAGAGATTAATTAATTAATTATTATTATTATTTTTGAGGCAGTGTCTTGCCGTCACCCAGGCTGGAGTGCAGAGGCTCAGTCATGGCTCACTGCAGCCTCTAACTCCTGGGCTCAAGCTATCCTCCCACCCTGAGTAGCTGGGACTACAGGTGCACATGATAATGCCTGGCTAGTTTTTTGTATTTTTTGTAGAGACAGAGTTTCGCTGTGTTCTCCAAGCTGGTCTTTAACCCCTGGACTCAAGCAATTTAGTGGCTTTGGCCTCCCAAAATGCTGGGATTACAGGTATGAGACACCTTACCTGGCCTGCAGGTTTTTTTTTGCTTTTTTAACTAAAACCTCAGAAACATCAAAATATCAGTTTTTTGAGTCACACAAAGCTCTTTGAAGAGATCAAAGGTGTGCCTCACAGATCCTCTTAGACTGGAGGGCCTCTAGGAAGATTGAGGTGATAGTTCATCTCAGCCAAAACCAAAGATACAGAAGACATGATGTCAGAAAGATTTATGGACAGTGCTTCTAACTAATGGATTGAACCTCAGAAATCCACACAACATCACAAGGTTCATGGAAATTGTGCACCAGGAGAAACTTCAATGGACAAAAAGAAGACCAAATGAAAGAAGGCTCTCAAATTCTATTGGCAGGAAGTGCACTGTGACAAAACCACCCAGCTGCAAATATTGGACTGCTTAGGACCTTAAGATATATGATCTGGGGTTAACTGGATGGGTGAAATATAATTCCATAAACCTCTAAATTCAAATAAATTTCTTTGATTGAAAGAAAATCTTTGGCAGAAGGAGAAGTCAGATTCAAAGCATGAGAGACATTTGACCTGCTATTGCTGGGCAAAGCCATATGGAAAGCACAAGAGAGATACAGGCTCTTCGGGCAGCAAAGACCAGGCTCCATCTGACAGGTACCAAGTAAACGCTCCATCTGACTGCTAACAAGTAAACAGGACCTCGGACCTGCAACCAAAAGGAATGGAATTCCACCAAACACCTGAATGTCAGTGGAAGAAAATACAACCGAAAGGAATGGAATTCCACCAAACACCTGAATGTCAGAGGAAGAAAATTCTTCTTCAGGGTCTCTAGCAAGGAATGTAACCCAGCCGGCACCTTGAGTCCAATCCTCTGAAAGCATAAGATGAGGCCCCCATCATGTCCGCTTGGACTTCCAAACCATAGACACTGTGAGATAAAAATGATATTGTTTGAAGCCACTAAGTTTATGTAATAAATTATATCAGCAACAGAAAACTAATGTAGCCCCTATAATTTTTATAACAAGAAGACATTTTTTTAACAGCAACCTGAAAGAAAAACTTTCACAAAAGAGTACCCCAATATGAGATTCAGAAGGTGATCTATAACTGTTTTAATCAAGTTAATAAATTAAGGAGGCAGCATAGTAACAATTGTTAAAAATTTTATTTTATTGACAGGGGAACACCCTATCCTTTAACCACTGATTTTGCTAGCTATTGCAAATTACAATAGTAAAAGTTTGTCGTATTTGGTATTATGAAAACCACAGGTGGTAGCAGCCTCTTAGAGGACTCCCCAATGTTCCCCATCTTCTGGTGTTACCTTCCTGTGTAATGCCTTCTCACACTGTACCAGAGTTGGTCTGTGTAACCAAAAAAACATGGCAGAAATGATGGCGTGTCACCTCCACTATTAGATTATAAAAGGCAATGCGGCTTTATTTCACGGACTCTCTCTCGATCCTGCTTCCTTTGTTCAGAAAGAAGCCAGCTGCTGTATTACGAACTGCCCTGTGGAGATGCCTTTGCAGTGAGGAACCAAACTCCCCAGCCATTGGTCACATAAGTGCACTTGAAGTGGATCGCCAGCTTAGCCAGACCTTCAGATAACTGCAGTGCTGGCCCACATCCTCAGTACAAGCCGAGGGAAGGCACTGAGCCAGAATCAGCAGCTGAGCTGCACTTGCATTCCTGACCTACAGAAACAGAGTGAGATGAATGCTAGTTGGTTTTTGTCACTAAGCTGGGGTAATTTGATGCATAGCATTAGATAACTAACATACCTCAGTGGTCAAAAAAGATTATCCCTGCCCCAAGCAATTATCCCTATAACGTAAGCATTCAACTCAAAGATTCTACCATAGAACTTCTCTTAAAAACTGAATCAAGAGTTAATAAGTTTGCCATAAAATCAAACGAATTAACTTAGGTTTTAGCAAACTGGTAAAAGTCAACACATAATTACCACTAGACTCCGCTGGAGCAAAAATTATAGCCCATGTTCAGCCCTGTCTGCTACTTAACTTCATGTCTGCCACACAAGCATGCACACAAATATACAGAGAGAGTGTGCCAATAATATTTTTGAAGGATAACTAATCAGTTGAAGGCATCAATTAAAGGAAGAATATAACACACAAGTCGTGACCTACTCTTCTTTTTAAATAAACCATAATAGTTATACTGAGTGCCCTTTCCTTGGCAAAGGTTTAAATAATTTTTGCTTTGCTGTCTACGTGCTTTTTGGCTCACCCATCCAAGATCTGGCAGCAATTCACAACTCTATTTACCATCGATTGCTACTGATCTAGGTCACCTAAAAAAATCCCAGATGTTTTAAAGAAAATGAATAAAAAGGCTAACAAGTGATGATGAGCAGGATATTCAGGGTTTGATTAAAAAAAAAAGTGAGACTGCCTGAAAATGGCATTGAACATCTGAAAATCTGGGTGGTGTTCCCATTGGAAACTTTGTGATTAAAATAATCATTTCAAATCGCACCTTGCAGGTGAGCCCTGTGGAATAACAATGAGGCCAAAGCCATATTGAGTCATCACTATCACTCAAAAATGAGTTTCCCAAGCCTCCTCTAACTGCCTTTGTCACAGGAACACACACATCAGGAATTATTTTGGGTATTGCCTCTTAGCTCTTTAAATCAAAGCTTATCAAGGAAGTTTGTGCCGGTTGTATCACTGACACCTCTGCTACCTATTTTTTTTCAATAGACCAGCAGCGGGCGAAGAAATAAGTATGGCTCAAATTCATTAAAACTGATTGCCAAGGCACCTGCTAAGTAAGTGCTATCAATATCAATGACCTTTGATCAGATTTCTGTTTTTCCTGCAACAGTTCTATGAATGGCAAATGATACCATTAGGAAAGAAAGCAAGAGAGTCACTGGGAGAAAGGCAGGGCATAAAACATTTGCAACTACGTGCTTTAGCGACAACAAGCTCTCACTGCTGTTTTAGCCACCAGACACCCCAAAGGCAGTGGATTCATAGTGGGGGAAATCATGAAAATATGTTGTGGCAAGTGGAATTTATCCTTTAATCATTGTCTATTTCCTCTCTGCCGTATTATAATTCTCTATCTATATGTCTACATATCTAAATATTTTGCTAAGTGGGAGGAGGTTTCAATGGAATAAAATTGCACAGCTGTGCTCTTGGAAAATTGCTTTATATATAATAATGAATAAGCTCCTTTTAAAGTTTGGTTATTTGAATCAGACAAGCCATCTAACATTTCATTACTTAGTGGAACCTTTTATAAACCCTATGATATAAATAACTAGGCAATAACAATCACAGAGATACATTTCTTCCTAAAGCTAGATATTGCAAATAACTGGTTAGCTTTCATGAATATGTGTGCGTATATGTGGGTGAAGAGTGAAAAATATCTGAAAAAGATAAATTTAAACTTAAAAAGAGATAAAGTCAAATTTGTTGCCTTGGTTATTTGGCTGTATCGTGCTTATGAGAGTAGAGTGATGAAGTCAGAGTTTAATATAAACTTAACTAAACCTTTACTGAGTTAGTTACCAAAATACTGGAATTCCAATGAGTCTCCTGTCTTAAATAAGGTTGCCAGATAAAAGAGAGAACATAGTTAAATTTCAGTTTCTGGTAAACAGCCCATGATATTTTTGTATAAGCATACCCCAAATGTTATACAGTATATACTTATTACATGAGATATTCTTTTAAAAAATCCATGTTTATCCAAACTCCAAATTTAAGTGGGCTTTCTGTATATTTATTTGCAAAATATGACACTCCTGTCCACCCATTCTTGTAGGCCATGGCTTATTGGATTTGCATAACTACTGGTAAGTTGTTGTAACTATATGTTTGCTATCAAACAGATTTATTTTTTAAGGTTATTTCCTATTCATAAATAGCTTCTTTTCATTTTCAATTTTTTTCTTCAAAATTTGTATACTTTCAAAATACAATGTTTCAAAATACATCATATTGATGAAAAGACAACCTGAAATGAAAGACTAAAAATATTGATTTCATGTCAAAATTAAATATTGCCAATGCTTTTATTTATTATGATATTGCTTAGTAATAATTGTCTATAAAAACAAGAAAATGGCATCGCAACATGTTCTGTCACAGCAATATAAATATGTGCATTCCTGCATGGATTATCCAGCCAACATTCTCCAGGTTGCCCAACCCTTAGAAATCTAGGCCCACACAATTGTCCCATTTCCAAGGCTGATGTGGCCTCCCAGCAGCACTCAGCAGAGTCTCCACAACAACACCCCTGTGAGTGACCTTGGAGTATCTGTACTAAGTTGACATTTAAGAAAATATTTCCCTTTAATCTTATAATGTTATACTGCACTAAATGTGAAGAACGGGAATGATACTTAGAAACACAAAGGATGACTTCCTATAAATATGAAGTAGCATACATCACTGAAATACATAGTAAGATTTTAAAAAATATTCCCCTCGAGTCATTCTCTTCATATAGCTACATTTAAGGACTATTCATGATTGTATATCAAGCGATTGTGTTTAAGTGTGTTTATCAGTAATAGAAGACCAGGAGGTATTTATTTCTCCGACGACTTTATTTTAAAGTACTAACAACAGTGAAAACTTGGAAACTAATTGCTCAAATGCTAGAGAATATTTAAATTGATATTACAAACTTATTAAAAGCTACTAATTTAACCAAAAATAAAGTACTTATTTAGGAATAGGCAATGAGAAAAGGCAAAATACAAAATTCCATTTGATTAATAAATGCAAAATAGTATATGAATAAAACAAGTTCTGAAAGACTATGGGCAAAAAGATTTATGTTTGCTGAAGTAGCATAATTGTAGTTAAATGTTTTATTTCTTATAGTTTAAGCTCTAGCCATATTTTATCATATTATTTTTTGGAGTTAATAATTATTTTTTGAATCATAATTTCATTGTCTATGTAGTATTTCTGGAAACTGCATTCACATACTCAGTATCATCTTAAAACAAAACAGTGGCTTCCAAAATCTATTTTATAATTATTTTCATCTTTTAATGTATTGTGATCATTCAGTGTAATGTCCTTTGAACTGTATGCTCTCCGTCTCTATTACATGTGCCATTTAATCCCCACCATGCCTCATTAAAGTCATAAATAAGAAATCTATAAACACTATCATTTTATATTGTATATTTTAGCTTGAATAAAAAGTCCTTAGTTGTATCAGAAAAGCTGTAACCAAGTGTTTGTGCTAACAGGGTAAAATAGCATTAGCTAATAATTATTTACTAAAGAATGTTGTCAGTCTTCAGTATAATGGAACTAATAATACTAGAGCTACAAATGAATGCAGCAAAGCAATGATTTTGAAATCATAGCAACATTTACAAGTTAGAATATGTGTCATTATAATCTCTGTGAGATGAAATACGCTATTGAACTGATAATTGTGCATGCTATACCAAAAAGGTATTACAGTAAGTTTAAGAATACTGGAGAACTAAAAATAGCAATATATTATACCAGATTTAGAGCAAAAAGCCATGTAACAGGTAGGAGAACAAGCTAAGATCTGCCCCAAATTTTAGTGCAGTTCCGGGTTGATGTTTATTATGAAGTTTAGTTGACAGTCAATGCTCGAGACCCCTGTAAGAGTAGCTGTGCAGCCTTTCCTCTAGAAATAGCATCTTTCCAAAGCATCAGGTGGTCAAAGTTAGGTGTTAGAGAGAAAAGGACCCTACTGGATGACTCTAACAAGCTGATTAATTTCTGATGTTAGGATCTTTATCCCAAATGATTTCTTTATTCTCCTCTCATGGAGTTTAAAGAATCTCAGTGTTTGCACGCTTTATCTGAGGTCTCTGATAATTTTTTCTAGATCTCTATTTGAGTAGAGTTTTGCTTCATATTTTTTTGAATGTCACTAGTTCATTGACTCATTGACTGGTCTTTGGAAGTCACAGTTCATTGTGTTCCATTCTCTGGAAAAGATCATTTCAAAAATGTCAGCTGGGATCCACAGCATAGCGTACAATGATTCAAAAATCACATCAAGTATGACAGAATAGTTCTGTCTTCATTGCAGTGGTGGTTATATGAATCTACACATGTGATAAAATGACACAGAACCATATACACACATTGTACCAATGTGAATTTCCTGGTTTTGCTATTGTGCTATACTTAACTTGGTAAGCACTGGGGAAAACCATGTGAAGTGTGCAAGAGATCGTCCTGTCCTATATTAGCAACTTCTTGTGTCTCTACAAGTATTTGAAAATAAAAGGGTAAAAATAATCACACTGCATAAATTATTTTTCTTCTTTACAAATATCATGACTTTACCGTTTTTTCTTCCTTACTAGGCTCCTGCACTCCAAGAGTAGTCCTCATTGTACTAATTAATCAGTTTTTTCCTACTCCTAGTCACTTTTCCCTTCATTTGTTCAGCTACAAGAAGGTGGGGACATCCAACATGAAACACAGAAGTAGTCCATTTATGTTGAAATCAGAAAGTAAAACGCTAGAGAATCAAAAGTTTTTTTAAAAAACTGCATTAGACAAATAAAAATTTTGAAATATAAAACAAAAGGAAAAATAACTTGGGAAATTAAAAGATGCATATGATTGTGAAAATTCAGAGGAGAAAAAATTCCATTTTTGTAAGTGTCCTACTTCTTCTAACCTATTGGCCCCACATGGACAAAATTGTGGAATTGTTTTATAAGAAATGTTCATGCCTATCTAATAATTAAAACTACTGAAAACCAATAGGTAGGTAGGCCAGGAGGTCAGAAAACTGGTAGACCAAAGACATATTTGCAGAACTTGAAATAAATTGTATCCTGAATTTACAAAAATAGAAGGTCAAACAAACCTGAGTTCAAATCCTGGTGACTTACTCACTGTATAACTTTAGGCAGGTTATGTAACACCTCTTCAGACCTTTTCTATAAAAATGGAGTAATTGAATACATGCTAAGAACATAGTGCCTGAAAAAAATGTAATGCATTCAACAGATATATCATAATATTATTAATTTGAGCAGTGTTTCCCAAATTGTATCATTCATTGCAAGAAACTAATTGTCTCACTAATATAGATTGGTGTTCTACAAAAAACAAACAAAACAAAACAAACGCCCATACAACTGTTACCTTAATTAAAAAACAAAAAACATCCAATATATTGTGTTCCTCTCTTGAATTTTCACCACACAAACTAGCATATTAAAATTGCTGAAGTAAATAATCTGTGTCAGTTTAACATGCTATTTCCTGAGCTTATTTAACTACCTAGCTGTTTAAGAACCTCTTGTTCATCTTGTGGGGCATGGCCCTCATTTCAAAAAGCTCTGAAAGATCAGTAAGGACTAAGGTTTTTCAAACATTTTTAGCAGCAGAACTCACTTTTTATTACTCTTCTATGTAAAACATATATGGGAAGTGAATACTTCACTTAGGCACTTAAAATCTTCATTATTTGACAGATTGTATTTTGTTTGCACAGTACCTAAAGCAACTTAACTTGTCAGGGAGACAGTTTGAAAATCTTGATGTAAATATCCCTATGCTTTAGAAAGAAAATTCATCTGAATCAGTTATTTTCAAATTCAGGTCTACCGATACATTCTCCCAAGATATTTTAACGTATTTAAAAACATTTTTAATTTTGTTTTAATTATTCTCTTAAAAATCAAATATTCTGAATCATCTGTGGTCATCTCAGGTATTCAGGAGAATTGTGTGAGTAAAAGATCAATGGGCTATTTTGACATCAGCTCTTGCATGGAAAAAGCTTGTAAACCATCACTTCCATTCTTACAATTGAAAGCTAGAAAATTAAAAAACAATTACTTCTTTTAAATTCATAGATAACTTAGGTTACTGCAGCCCTAAAATCTGGAGCAATGGGCATATCCTAAGAGAAACAGGATCCAATATTCGCCTGTATGGAGTTGAAGTCTCTGGAATTCATGAACAGGTAAAAACACATGTAATTGTGAAGAAGTACTAGAGGTTATGTGTGAACTAGCATGGGAGTGAGAAGCTCCAGGGGGCTGTAGGCATGGAGGGGTGTTGGTGGCAGGGGCGCTATACTTTCGTAGACATTTTCCACATGACCCTTACCACATTCTCATAGTAAATATCTGAGAAAGTCCCCACATTGCCCTGACTGAAGAGGAGAAGAGTAACCATTGTGAGGCTCTCTCAGACTTTTCTCACTAACAGAAGCCCAATCTCCAAGGAGGAGGACTCCTTTAGAGGACAATTCTGAAACTTTATCCCAGACAGAGGAAATAAATTCTGCCCCAATCCAGCAAAATCCAGAATTTCTGTCTCACCAATGGGAGGAAAAAAAATCAAACAAGAACAAAAATATGGTTAACCAGGAGAGAGTTTCAAAGAAATAGAAACAACAACAAGAGGAAAAAAGCCTACAACAGCCATGGAAGGAAATGGGTAAATGGGGAAGAGGGTATACCATGTTTAAGTTATAGAAACAGTTGCGAAGATCTCACTTACCCCTGAAACACAGGCCCACTAAAAAAAAAACGAGACTTAATTAGCATATGACCTCACCAACAAGCCTCCAGAATGATAACAGAGAGCTAAAGGAGCTGGAGAAGGCACAACCTTTCTCTGGAGAACAGTAATAAGAAAAGCCCCAACGTCATGAGGGGAGATCAAAACGATGGAAGATTATAAAACCTCTGGTACTTATAGCTACAACAAACATGAAACACAGTCCAAATTTCCAAACATATTCACATAAATCCTCATACTAAAAGTCTATGTAACTCAGTATTCATTACCCAATACAACATGTTCAAGTTTCAAAAAATTTTTACAAGGTATATCAAAAGACAAAACAAAAACTTGCAAACAAAATATACACACAGTCTGAAGTGCTGAAACAAGTGTAAGAATCAAATTTACATAAAACACAAATGTTGGAACACAAAAAATTTAAAATAAGTATGATTATTTTAAGGGTACTAATGGAAAATGGGTACAATATGCAAGACCAAAAGGGCAGTATCAGCAGAAATGGAAACTATCAGAAAAAAAAACAAAAGAAAATTCTACAAATTAAAAACCAGGTAGCTGAAGTTGACTCCAATGCATTCATTAGTAAAGTTAACACAGTTGAGAAAAGAGTCAGTACAACTGAAAATAAGTCAATCAAAACTTCAGAAACCATAAGAAGGAGAAGCTTACTGGAAGAAGAAGAAAGAGGGAATATAACTGAAGAAATATTTGAAGTAATTATCGTTTAAAACTCTAATTTTAATGACAAGCAGCAAACCACAGAGCCAGAAAGCTGGGAAAACAAAAAAGTTGAATATGAAACAAAACAAAATAAACAAACAAACAAAAAATCCTATGCATATCATATTTAAACTTCTGAAAACTAAAGGCAAAGCTTTCTCTTGAAGAGAGAGAAAAACAATTTACCTATACAAGAACAAGGATAAGACTTACATGAGGCTTTCTTCAGAAATTATTCAAGCAAGAGGAGAGTGACATGAAATATTTAAATAACAGAAAGAAACAAATCCCTACCAACCTAGAATTCTATATCCAGAAAAATGAATATTCAGAAGTGAAGAAGTAAAGACTTTCTCAGACAAACATAACTGAAGGAATTTATTAATTGCCAGTAGACTGGTTCTATAAGAAATGTTAAAAACAGTTATTTAAACAGAAAGAAAATAATATAAGCCAAAATTTTGCTTTTCATAAAAAGAAGCATAGCTGAAAGGGAATAAGTTAAGATATAAAAATATTTTATTTCATTATTCTTAATTGATATAAAAGATATTTTTAAACAACTATAATAATTTACTGTGTAATCATAGAATTTGGGTAAGAGAAATGAAAGCATTGCAGAAGGAATAAAAATGAGGTATTAGAAATATTCTAAGGTAACTGTACTACATATGAAGCACTATAGTGTCAGTTGACAGGTGAATTTGACATTTAATATTTAACATTTAAAAATATTTATTATAAATAGTAGGATAAATAGTGACCAAATTTTTAAAAATAAGTAACGGTAGATAATATAGAATCATATAATCAATTAAAAGCAGAAAAGGCAGAAAAAACAAGGAACAAATGAAATCAATAGAGAACATTTACATAGATTTTAATCCAGTTATGTTTATAATCTCTAAGCCACGAAACATAAGTGGTGTTAAGATACTAGTTGAAAGACAGAGCTTATCATATTTATTTAAAACAAGAACAATAAAATCCAACCATATGCTGTCTCTAAGAAACCCCTTTAAATATGAAGACTCAGATCGGTTAAAACTAAAGAGATGGAGAAAAATATACGATGTTGAAATCAATCAAAAAAAGTTGGAATAGCTATATTTCAACAAGTAGACTTCACACAAAGAAAAATTATCAGGGATCAAGGTGGGGGGCATTACAGAATAACAAAAGTGTCAGTACTCAAAGACATACAATTCTAAACATGTACAGTAAATGTTCACTTAACGTCGTCTATAGGTTCTTGGAAAACACTACTTTAAGTGAAATGATAGATAACAAAACTGTTTTTTCCCCTCATCATTGTTATAACAAAATGACATTGAAGGAAACAATATTATGTGGAGATCTGCTCTATGTTGTGTTGCTAAAAGTTGCAGTTTCCACGAACCTGTGGACTTCACTAAATATGGACTTACCATATACACCTTACAACATATATATATCAATACATAAAACAAAAATTGTAAGTACTAAAAGTAAAAATAGTCAAATCTACTAATAAACTTTGAGTCTTCAACATCTCTCTCTCAGTAATTGCTAGAGCAAGCAGGTAGAAAATAAATAAGAACAGATACCCTGAACAGCAATAGCAAACAATGTGATCAAATTGACCTTTATAGAATGCTTGATCCAACAACGGTAAAATACACATGGAACAGTCACTAAAATAGACCACATTCTAGGCCATAAAGTACATTATAATAAACATAAAAGAATAAAAATCATACAAAGTATATTATGAGGCTGCAAGAAAATTAAGCTAGAAATTAATTGCAAAAAAGTTATCTAAATTTTTGGAAATATTTGGAAATCAAAGTATACACTTTAAAATAATTATTATGGATTAAAGAAGTCTTAAGATAAATTATAAAATATTTTAACTAAATAAAAATACAACATATAGTTTGAGGATGAAGTGAAAGCAGTATTTAAAGGAAAATTCATAATGCTAAAATGCACGATAGAAAAAAGATCTAAAAATTAATAACATATGTTGCCCTTTAAGGAAATTAAATTAAGAACAAATTAAGCCTATAAAAAAGCCAAATTAAATGAAGCAGAAAAAGATAGGTAATTCCGCTTAAGCCAACTAGAAAGAAGAAAAATATTAGTATTAGAGCAGGAACTAATAAAACTGAAAACAAACATAAAAACTGGTGAAAATCAATAAAGCCAAAGCTATTTCTTTGCCAAAATTAATAAATTTGAAAATCTCATTTCCAGGCTAACCTAGAAAAAAATAGAAGTCATAATCAGTATAGAGGTTATTGATCCCCCTGACTCCATTATCAGTAGAGTATTGCAGACGACTTTGCACCACAAACCTATTAACTTAGATGCAATGATCAGTTTTTTGAAAGACACTAACTACTAAAATTAATTCAAAGGGAAATAGAAAACATGAGTAGTCTTACATCTATTAATGATTTTAAATTAGTAGTTAAAAAATAAAAACAAAACAGGTAAAACCCATCAGCCTCAGGGGTTTTCTCAGGTAAATTCTGCCAAACACTTAAAGGAACAACATAAATTCTCTACATTATTTTTGAAAAACAATAAAATAGGAAGGAATATTTACCAACACATTTTAAAAGACTTACATTTGGTCTGGTGCAATGGCTCATGCCTTTAATCCCCGCACTTTGGGAGGCCGAGATGGGTATCACTTAATACCAGGAGTTTGAAACCAGACTGGTCAACATTGTGAAATTCCATCTCTACTGAAAATACAAAAGTTAGCCTGTCATGGTGGCCTGCACCTGTAATTCCAGCTACTAAGAAGTTCGAGGCATGGGAATTGCTGGAACTCTGGAGGCAGAGGTTGCAGTGAGCTGAGATCAACATTTGACTTGTGTTTTAGGTTAACCACCAGACTATTTCTTTTATAGCTCAGGAGAGCACCCCTTCACCCCATAATCATAAGTTTATGATTATGAAATAAAGACTAAATAACAAAAACAGACTAAATAACAAATAAAAAGAAAATCAGTGTATGTAATCTACCATATCAACAGGCCAAAGAAGAATCATATGACCCTATGAATAGGTGTAGTAAAAACATTTGATAAAATCCAACACCCAATCAGAATTAAAAACTCTCAAAATACTAAGAATAGAAGGGCTGGCGTTCAACTTGATAAGGGACATTTCCAATAAAACTCGTACAGCTACATCATAAATAACAGTAAGAAATAGGCTGCTTCTCCTCCAAGATCAGGAATAAGACCAGGATGTCTTCTTTCCCCACTTTCACTCAACATCTTACTAGAAGTCGTAAGGAGGATAATAAGACAAAATAAATAAATATATAAAGACATAAGAAATCCACAGCTTGGGGAGAAGAAATAAAACTATTTGGCTAGGTAGAAAATCCCAAAGAACAAAAATGTACTACAAGCAAGGAGAGCAAGGTCACAAGTTAAAGGTGAATATACAAAAGTGAATTGGTTTTCCATATACCAGCAATGAACATTGGAATTAGGAAATTGAAAATAAAACACAATAAACAGTTCCTTAACACCAAAAAATTAAAGAAATTCTTAAGTATAAATCTAACATAATGTGTTCAGAATGCATACATATACATGAAAAATTATAAAACTTTGGTAAAAGAAATTAAAGATCTAAGTAATTTTAGAAATGAGTAGAGACTAAGACTGTGAACAAAAGGAACTATGCATAATGAATGTACTTTAGTTGTTTCCCACAAAGATCTGAGTTAACAATTTTAAAACCACCGTACATGTATACTGGCATTGCACAAATAAAAAAGGGATGAATGACAGGGAGCCAGTTCCTCAATGTCAGACTGGGATAGGGCAGGTAAACCAGGGGAGAAAGCTAGAATGAACCATGTGGTACTAGATTAGATTTTGGGACATCAGTATAAACTTATGTTTGCTCAATATAGATACAATTAAATATATACTATACAAGTACTTATAGACATACGTGTTTACAGTGATTGGAATTCACATCTGTATGGGCTAATTATGTCTGTTAAGAGAGACTAGAAGCAATGATATCCCAGAAGCAACAAGCAAACCCAGTCCTTGAATTTTCAAAGTGTATGATTAAATCAAGAGAATGATTAAATATGGTACCTGTATCTGAGGTTCAGATAAATTAGGGCAAAGGATAGAATGAGGAAATAAAAAGAAGACTTTAAAGACACTTGCCAAGCAATCTGAGGGCAGAATCCTAGAGCTTTTGCATTTTTTTCCACTATTTTACAGTTTTCTCACTGACACCAAATTTACCAGAATATTTTATGAATGGTCTTTATTGAATCTTTCCAGAGAAGCCAACTTAATTTTTACAAAAACAATCACCCACTTGATTTTTATATTCAAGTTAATTTGATGAAGAATTATAATGGAATAAGTTAATTATAAATAAATACATAAACAATGGAATGACAATAACAAGCATGACTAGCTTGGAAAGACTGGAAAGGAACACAGTCTCTTGTTGATAAGAGTTCCTCACCTGGGGCTAGCATCAGAGCAGGAGCGTACAGCAAGAGAGTCCAATGGCCAGCACTTAGCAGGTCCAGGCATCTGCTAGTTTTCATAGAGGCAGTGTGGAATGTTTGCTGGTACTCTGAGAAGTTGGCAAGTGGTACTGCATTAGATAAAAATAATAATAATAATGTAACCAGCAAATGAAACCCATAATGTCCTAGAGATTATTGCTGAAGATGAAGCTGAATGAAGTAAAAAGAGGAAAGCTGATTGAAATAAAAAGATTGTATGGATAAAAGTTGACAAAATAAATACGATGGTCAATGACATGGAATGCCAATGGTGAGATTAGTGTTTGAATTGGTTGACTCAGTAAAAGTGGTGTCCCTCCTCAGTATAGGTAGACATTATGCAATCTGTTGAAGGCCATGATAGAACAAAAGGCAGAGGAAGGACAAAAGCCTCCCTTTTTCTTAGGCCTAACCATTTGAGCTGAAGCCTTGGGTTCTCCTGTCCTCTCACTGAGATCTACACCAGATTATCTCTCTTGATTCTCAGGCCTTCAGACTGATAGAATTGCATTACTGGCTTTGCTCAGGTCTCCAGCTCACAGACAGCAGACCATGAGATTTCTCAGCCTCATATCTGTGTGAGCCAATTCCTTCTAGTAAATTTCTTCAGATAGATAGATAGATAGATAGATAGATAGATAGATAGATAGATAGATAGATAGATAGATGATAGATAGATATAGATGTAGTTATCTCCCATTGGTTTAGTTTCTCCACAGAACTCTGTTAGGGTAAACTAATATACCAAAATTCATCAAGATGGTACAATAATTTCATGTATTCAATTCTGCATAAATTTCAACTTGACCTTTTTTTTTTTTTTTTTTTGAGATATAGTCTTGCTCTGTTGCCCAGGGTGGAAGGCAGTAGCACGATCTCGGCTCACTGCAACCTCTGCCTCCTGGGTTCAAGCAATTCTCTTGGCTCAGCCTTCCAAGTAGCTGGGACTACAGGCACATGTTGCCACATCTGGCTAATATTTTGCATTTTATTAGAGATGGGTTTTCAGTGTGTTGTCCAGGCTGGTTGTGAACTCTTGAGCTCAGGCAATCACCTGCCTTGGTCTCCCAAAGTGCTGGGATTACAGGCGTGAGCCACCATACCCTGCCTCAATTTGACCTTCCTATATGTCAAAAAGAGCCAAATAGTAGCAGTTCCATACAGTTCAACCAGACACTGTAGTATTTGTTCATGGTGATAGGAATGATTTGGTAAAAATGGAATATTGATGTAGAAATAAGGAAAAATTCATGATGTAAAGTTCTTCAGAAAAGAAAAAGGACACATTTTGTAAGAAAGATGGTTTAGGCCGGGCGTGGTGGCTCACGCCTGTAGTCCCAGCATTTTTGGAGGCCGAGGCGGGCGGATCACGAGGTAAAGAGATCGAGACCATCCTGGCCAACATGGTGAAACCCCGTCTCTACTAAAAATACAAAAAATAGCCGGGCATGGTGACAGGTGCCTGTAGTCCCAGCTACTCGGGAGGCTGAGGCGGAAGAATAGCTTGAACCCAGGAGGCGGAGTTTGCAGTGAGCCGAGATTGCGCCACTGCACTCCAGCCTGGCGACAGAGCAAGACTTCGTCTCAAAAAAAAAAAAAAAAGAAAGAAAGATGGTTTATGGTACACTTTCTGAGCTATCAAAGTTCTGAAAATATTTTCAGTTTTCTTTACTAATGAAATAAACCTCTGTGCTCATGAAACATTAGGTGTATGTAAAATGCAAATTGCATATCAAACATTGTATATTACCGTTTTTCTATAAAAACTTGAAGGATTTATTTTAATTATCTTCTGACTTGAATGTTTCAGAGAAGTCTAAGATTATCATAACTTTTATGCCATTCCAAGTAATCTGTTTTTTTGTTTGTATTATTAATTTAAACAATTTATTTAGTTCATTGAGAATTATTATGTGTTTTTTTGTTTGCATGGTCTATATAATTTTACTTAACTTCCATTCTTGAGTAATATTTTTAATTAGGGAAAAACTTTCTTGCTCTGAGAATTGCTTGTGCTTCTGTTACTTTGTTTTTTCTTTATGTTTTTTTGTTTATGTTTTTTCACATGCAAACTTTCATTCCATCTTCCCCATATCTTAACTTGCTTACATCTGCTTTGTGTAGAAAAATTCTCACATGTCCTCCACCTTTCAGATTCAGCTGTCTACAATGCCAATCCTGTTCCTCATGATTGCAGTACAGATTTTCATTTTCATCTTGCCTTTTTATTTTCCTAGTGATTTATCTCATATTATTAACTTTTCCTCTTCAATTAAATCGGTTCACAGATTTCTGCTCTTGTTTTACAGAGGTTCTTCTTTTTTGGCATGCTATTGAAGATATCAACGTCACTTATTGCTATCACATTATTATAGATATTATTATTTTCCTCAGGTTTACATACTAAATTATTTCCACTGATATTTCCTTTCTTTAACTTCTCAGTATGATGATTTGCTTATTTTACAATATTTTTACAAGCTACAGGTATGTTATTTTGTCAACCGGGCTTGAATAAAGTAAAATCTATCCAGACTTAGCCAACAGACCTTTTAAATAAATTATTCCTATCTCAATTCTCAATATGCTCATATTTTTCTGGATTCCCCTCCTCAGATCAGTCTACAAACAGCAGGTTAATTTTCTAGCCTCTGGACAATATCACGGCATTAATCCGGCTTCCATTTTTTGTAGCTGCCTTGTTCTTAAATGGTCTATCTTCTAACCTACTACCTTGATTTCGGACACACTGAAGTCAGAATAAAAAATAGAAAATTATTGTATAATACCCAGAAGATACAACTTTCAAATATCTTTCTCTTCATTCTCTTTCACTTTTCCTTAACCATTGGAGTGGGTGTGTGTGTGTGTGTGTGTGTGTGTGTGTGTGAAATATGCACTCCTATATTCAATGTACCAGTGTTGGTCTCCCATGCCCACCCAAATTTCCACTGTCCCAAACACTCAGTTGTTACCATTTGAAAATGCTTTTTACTCTCTTTTACCACCATGGAGTTACAGATGAAATTAGAAATTTCCATAGCACTCTGACTAGAAAAGCAACACTGAAATCACAGGAAGGTATTTAATATGTTATGTAGACAGACTTAGACTTTTCAGACTTTTTTAAGTAGTATGAATACATAACAGCTGTAGATATTTGTGGGATATGTGTGATGTTTTGATACTAGGGTGTGTAATGTGTAATGATCAAATCTGGGTAATTGACATATCAATCACCTTAAGCATTCATTATTTCTTTACATTAGAAACATACCAATTTCATTCTTCTAGTTATTTTGAAATATACAATAACTTTTTGTTAACTATAGTCACTCTATTATGCTACTAAACACTAGATCTTATTCCTTCAATCTAACTGCATTTTTGTACCCATTAAACTCCGCCCCTTTATCCTCCCTCCCCTTCCAGCCTCTAGCAACCCTCATTCTACTGTCTATAACCATCATTCTACTGTCTATCTCCATGAGTTTGATATTTTTAGCTCCCATATATGGGCAAGAACATGCAATATCTGTCTTTCTGTGACTGGCTTATTTCACTTAACATAATAACCTCCAGTTCCATCCATATTGTTGCAAATTGCAGGATTTCATTCTTTTTATGGCTAAATAATATTCCATGGTGTATGTATACCACATTTTCTTTATACATTTATTTGTTGATGGGCCTGCAGGTTGATTCCATATCTTAGCTGTTGTGAATAGTGCTGCAATCAACAAGAGAGTCCAGATATCTCTTTGATATACTGATTTTCTTTCTTTTGGATACATACCCAGCAACAGGATTGCTGAATCATGTGGCAGTTCTATTTTTAGTTTAGAGAATCTCCACACTGTTTCCCATAGTGGCTGTACTAATTTACATTCCCACCAACAGTATAAATGGTTTACGCTATCTCCACCTCCTTGCCAGCATTTGTTACTGTCTGTCTTTTGGATGAAGCCATTTTAACGAGAATGTATCTTGTTGTAGTCTGGATCCGACGATTAGTTAGGGCAAACACTTTCTTACATACCTGTTGGCCAGCTGTATGCTTTCTTTTGAGAAATGTCTATTCAGATCATTTGCTCATTTTTAAATTGGATTATATGGTCTTTTTCTCGTTGAGATGTTTGAGTTCTTCATATCTTCTGGTTGTCAATCCTTTGTCAGATGGGTAGTTTGCCAATATTTTCTCCCATATTGTGGGTTTTCCCTTCACTTTGCTTATTGTTTCTTTTGCTGCACAGAAGCTTTTTAGCTTTATGTGATCCCATTTGTCCATTTTTGCTTTGGTTGCCTGTACTTTTGAGGTTGTAGGCATAAAATCTATACCCAGATCTATGTCTTGGAATGTTTTCCCAGTGTTTTCTCCTAGAAGTTCTGTAAATTTCAGGTCTTAGATTCAGTATTTAATCCATTTTGATTTTAGTTTTGTATATGGCCAGAGATAGTGGTCTAATTTCATTTTTCTGCATATGGGTATTCAGTTTTCCCAGGATGATTTACTGAAGGGATCGTCCTTACCCCATCGTATATTCTTGGTACCTTTGTCAAAAATTAGTTCACTATAAATGCATGGATGTGTTTCTGGATTCCATTGGTCTATGAGTCTGTTTTTATGCCAGTACATGCTATTTTGGTTACTATAGCTTTGCATTATAATTTGAAGTCAGGTAATATAATGCCTCCAGCTTTATTATTTTTGCTCAATATTGTTTTGCCTATTCTGGGTCTTCTGTGATTCTGTATGAATTTTAGAATTTTTTTTTATTTCTGTGAGGAATGTCATTGGTATTTTGATAGGGATTGCATTGAATATTCAGTAGATTACTTTGGCTAGTAAGATGAAGATGTTTTGAACAAGAGACCTGGAAGAAGACACAGAATCAATAAAATACCTTCCTTCTTACTTTGAGATTGGCAAGCCAGCTGTGACTTAGTTAGCAGAGCATAGGTGGATTACTAGTTTACATTTTCAGAACCAGTGGTTCCAAATGCTTGGCATCTAGTAGAAATGTCTCCTAGATTTTGGCAACTGATTTTTAACATTGTCTTTTCATACTTAGTTCTAGGATTGAAAAAGCTATATCAGAGTAGCATTCAAAGTTATTTAAAAGTAAAACCAAAACAAAACACTTTGCTTTCTTTGATTTTACTCAGAAGCTTTTATTGTATACTGTAGACCATAAATTTCTACCTTGCTGCTTCCATTCTTTTTTATAGCTCTTAAAGCTTTCATTCTTCTTTCATTACTTCTTCCTTTATTTTAGCTTTTCTTTTAAATATCCTTTACTTTCTGCTAATTCCAGGACTAACCTTGCTTTGAATCCTGTTTTCTATCATATCAACTCTAATTTTTTCCTACCTCTGTTTCAATTTGTTTCTACCTTTTCCCACATAGTAACAATTTGGAATTTCCCCTATTCTGCTGGCATTTATATTTCCAGTTTCACATCATGGCTAATTAATTACATAATATATACTGAAATATTGAAGAGTGCTTAATAGGATCCCACAGCACGTAGTGGCAGATTGGAATACTATGTTTCCAGTTCTGTCCAGTCAGTCACATCATCAACCTTCCAAATAAATTATTTAGAAAATACCATTCCTCTTCTCAATGGGAGCACCAAGTAGGAAGAAAAATGAAATCAGCTTTTTGGACTACTCACTAGACACAAATCACATAAATCATGAAATGTATTTTGGGGAACTGACTATTTGCAAGCCTGTGTTTCAGCTGGTTTTTTCTCTGTGGTATAGTACAGAGGGCTAACTTTGAGAAAGCTACCATAATTTCTCTTTCCAAGAGATTTTGGTGATTATAGCAAGGCATGAAGTCTTTTTAACCTACACGTGTGTTTGGCCTTTGCTCTGGTCTATGTATAGAGAATTAACGAGAGGACTAAAGCATGAGGGAGAAGGGGGAAAAAAGCAATGACTTGTGAATTTTCCAAACCACCATTGACCACCCCTCTTATGTTGGAGATACATTTACGTTCATCTCTTGAAGCTACTCCTGCTGTTCTTTACCTCTTGACAAATTACAAGTTGTCATCATATTGTAAATAACAGTTGGGAGATACGTAATGAAAAATCTCATGGGCCGAGCAAAGCATCACATTATTAATTTGTCAGAAATGATATTACCTAGAGAACCAATTTTAACATTGTAGCTTCTGTAACATAGCATGAGAACGACTCACACTGAGCAGGATTTAGCAGTATCAGAAAATGTATTGCCAGTGTACCACCAAAGTGATTTTTCAGTATTGCCAATAGTATCTTAATTTTGTGTTTTTAGTGATAAAAAGTCGGTGAAGATTTAAAAGGCAAAAATTCTTCTGAAATTAGTTTCCACTTAGAAATCCAGATTTCTGATTCATGTTTCTGGTTTTAACTCATTTAATCACATGGAATTGTTGGTATTTGACCCACTAAAAATAGCGAAGAAATTGCCCTAAAATTCCAAGTACTCTCATTTCAATAGAATAAAATCTGACTACTTCTCATGAGGTAGTTACTTTATCAGTTAAAAAGTGAAAAAGCTTACTTAGAGGTAACAGGAAGATATGACTTGATGGGCAAAATTTATCAAAAAGAATTATCTGAAAATGTTAAATATATCACATGGTGCTCAAATTTTAAAACATTATGTTGTACATCATAAATATGTACAGTTTTTATCTGTCAATTGAAAGATAAACAAATAAATTTATGATTTTAAAAAGAAGTAAATGATATTGTTATGGGAGTTATTGAGACATTATTTTAGGCAGATAGAGAGGAAAAGGGGTCCTTGGAAAGTTTCTGTTTCTTTTAAAGAAGCTCCAGAAATGTTTCTTGTCTAACAGGAAATTCTCACCACCCTTAGAGCCAGGCTGGCAACTTTTGATATGCAAATGAAGGCCATTAGAAACTGAGTTCACCTAAACATGGCGATTCCCACCGTTGTCCGCTTACCCCCACCCCCACCCGTGCCTGGCAACATGGCTGCCTCCACATATCCCCAGGTGTGTAGATCACCTAGGAGCCCTGCATTTGCATATTAAAAGGCTATGGTCGGAGGGCCAGTTTTTTCCCCAGGATGTGTGAATGATATGCCTGGTCAAACCAATCCCCCGAGCCCTGTGGAAATCAGACACCGTATCTGCCAGCCTCCTCATATAACGGGCTGGTTTCTGGGGCACTCACAGTTTATTTTCTCCACTTTGGAGTCCCCTCCATTTCTGTAGAGAGGAGCATCTGCCTTCTTACTTGCCTATTAAACTCCACTCCTTAAAACCATGCCGCATGTGTCCGTGTTGTTTCATCCGATTCTGTGCGAGACAAGAGCCCTGGTGTTCGTTCACTCACAGGATCCATATGAAATACTTTATTTATGCTCATCAAACATATATGGGTTTGTTCTTCTAGCAATATTTTACAATTATTATTATAGACTCGCACGTGCAGGTTTGGTTCATGCTTCTGGCGATTCTTATTTCTCAGGGCACAGGTCTGGGAAGTCATTAACCTGACCCATTTTCTTGGATATTCCATGAGAGAGATCCCTGACAAATGGAAAAGTGAAAGGAGGAAGACTGAGCTTAGGATACCTGGGATATGAAACAATCTTGGCATATAGAGTTATGAGACTGTGAGAGTTACCTAGTTGCCGACTTCTTTTTTTTTTCCCCCTTAGGTTTTCCGTTGCTCTACTTACCTTCTCACTTTTAATACAAGATTTCTACCATACCATATAGACACATAGAGTCTAAAGATTCATAGTGAAGGAATTACTTTTTGTGAGCTGGAATAAGTACACATCCTCCTTTTATAAATGTCTACTAGAATCAACATCTGTATCTTGGTTGCGACACTGCTATGCAGTATATATACATTGGGAGAAGGTCTTTGTACTTTGCAACTGCTTGTGAATCTTAAACTACTTCAAATAAAAGTCTACTCAAAAGTAGTTATAATTTTTGCAATAAATCTTTCAAACTGTAACCATTTGTAGCTTTAATAACACAGGTTAAATATGCTAATGTGGGTGAAGCAGAGACAAAGTGAGAATCTCTCAAGAACATCCTGGAAAAAGGTAGTCTAGTTTCACCCCGAATTAATTAAAGTTGCATGCTACAGTTTAGAAATACTTTTTGCTCTGATGTCGGTGAATATAGAAGCCAGGACTTGCTTTTTGCTCCAGTGCTTTTCTAAAACAGTTATAAAATATTGATGCTTTTTGTGTATATTTCTGTAACACAAAAGGAGACATTAAAAACCCTATGAAATTGCCGTAAAATACCTTTCTCATGCTGTGGCTAATAGTTCTAATTTCCTTTTTTATGTAGAAAAGGGAAGGGAACTTTAAAATTAAATGATAACAACAACAACAAAAATGGATATTTTCTTGCCATTGTTTTCTTTTTTATTCCATTCACTATCTCCTCAGGAGAAAAGACATATATAAGTTAGATTGATACAACCTCTATGACTGCTGTCTACTCATTATGAGATTATTCTGCATCTTGTAACTTTACGAAGCATAAAACTTCCAGGGACATAATCTTAAGTATCACTGCTGACACAATATCTAAAACTAAAAAAAATATTTGAAGGAAGAGAGCCCTGTACAGGATTCAGCACATAAATCTTTAAAGAGACACTTCCTCTTATGCCCTAGGGAGGAAGAAAACTCATGTTCCAACACACAAAAAGAATCAAAATACTTAAGTGTTTTTTTTTTTGACTATAGTTAGATTTGCCTATATAAGGAATAAATTAGGTTTATTTATTTCTCTCAATAATCTTATGTCTTTAAATTGGTTTATCACATAATTATTTCTGATAAAGAGTTGCCTCAGGACTTACTAATAGTTTTTTTCATAAAAATTTTGAATATGTGTGAACATAAGTCTGTAAAATACCGTTAACAAAATGTTGAAGAAGACGCATATATTAATAAAAATGTAATTTAATAAAAAAATTTCTCCCAAATCAATAATTCATCTAAATAAGTCAGACTGAATGATCATGTGTATACCCCCTCCAAGAAGAAAAGAAAGGTTATGTTTTTAACTCTTTAATATAAATTAGGTAAGAATGAAAAAGATACAAGACAGTGGCAAGACTTTCTGTTTCAACCCTGAAAGGTAAAGACCTGGGTAGTTGTCACTTCAATTCTTACAAGAAAAACACACAGAAAACCAACCATTTTTCTTGCACGCATTGGAGAACTACTAGCAAAGTACTAGAAATCTGGGTAGACAGGCAAATCTAGAGTCCCAGCTAAGATTTGCTTACTTGGAGGAGAAGCTGCTTGAGACATAAACTGGTAGAAACTCTTAAATAGTAATTTTGACAAATAGCTGGAGGCTGAGTATGTACTAGCATGACAGTGAAAAACTCCTGGAGCTGCAGTCTTAGGGGTTTTCAGATTTTCATGGGTTTTACTTTCAGGAACCCCACCAGATTGTCACAGTGAAAAAACATAGAAAAATCTCCTCTGGCTCTGGCAATGGGAAGAGATGAATACTCCTATTGAAACAAGAAAAACATTCTCAGCAATAAAAGCGCATTCCCCAAAGGAGGACAAAACCCTTATCAGAGCCTTGTCTTACCTAGGGAAAGGTATTTCTCCCACACAGCTCCCTTGAGCTGTCCTGTCTCATGTGAAAGGGAGAACAAAAGCTAAGAATTACATTTGAAGGTCATAGGTCAACAATAAGCAAAGTAAAAGCCTGAAATTGAGGAAATTGTACAAAACTTGCATTCCGCCATAATTTACCACTTAACAAACAGAGTTCTGCTATACTAACAGTGGGTTACTGCTAAAAGAGTTTCAAGACACATAGCTAAAAGAATTTTTCACATAACTCTCTATGAGAAAAATTATAGAAAAGTTACAAATATATTAATATCAGAGAAAACATATTTCAGAACCAGGAAAATCATCCTAGAGAAAAGGGGATATTACATAACGATAAAAGAGTCAATTTTCCAAGAAGGCATAACAATCCTAACCCTAGTCTGACTGATTATCTACCTACTTGGTCTATCAATTATTGATAGAGGCATGCTGACATCTCTAACTATAATAATGGATTTGTCTATTTTGAATGTACACACCTAACAACAGGGCATCAAAATATGTAAGGTAAAGGCAGACAGAATTGATAGGACAAATAGACAAATCCACTATAAGAGTTAGGGATTGCAGCATGCCTCTATCAATAATTGATAGACCAAGCAGGCAGATAATCAGTCAGACTAGAGTTGACACAAACATTATCATCAATCGTCTTACTCTAATTGACGTCTGTATAGTGCTCCATTCAATACCAGCAGAATTCATATTCTTGTTTACCTCATGTGGAACATTTACCAAAATAGACTGCATCTGGGCCTTAAAACACAGCTTACATAATTCGAAATAATGGAACTCCAATAATCTATGCTGTCAGACCACAGTAGAAATAAACTAGAAAGAAATAACGGGAAGATAGTTTGAACGTATCCAAATATTTGGAGATTAACCACATCAGTAAGTATCACAATGGTAAAAAAAATTTTCAAGAGAGAAATTTTAAAATAACTTCTTTTTTTTTTTGAGACAGAGTCCTCTCTCGCCCAGGCTGGAATGCAGTGGTATGATCTCGGCTCACTGCAACCTCCACCTCCTGGGTTTAAGTGATTCTCCTCTCTCAGCCTCCCAAGTAACTGGGATTACAGGCACACGTCACCAAGTCAGGCTAATTTTTTTTGTATTTTTTTTTTGAGATGGCTTTTCACGATGTTGGCCAGGCTGGTCTCAAACTCCTGACCTCAAATGATCTTCCTGCCTTGGCCTTCCAAAGTGCTATGATTACAGATGTAAGCCACTGTGCCCAGCCAGAAATTAAAAAATAATTTTAACAAAATTAAAATGAAAATGCTTTTATCAAAATCTGTGGAATGAAAAAAAGTAATGCTTACAGGAACTATAAAGGATTAAATGCATATTTTAGAAATGAAAGAAGATTTAATATTCATCTTAAACACCCACCTTAGGAAACTAGAAAAGGAAGAATCATGCTTTATTTTATTACAAAATAAAATATATAAGAAAAATTAGAGATGAAATTGAACGTAGGAAAAAATAGAGAAAAAAGTCAACAACAAAAAAATGGATTCTTTGAAAAGATCATTAAGATAAATAAAATAAAATAATATTGACAAACTTTTTGCCAGACTAACCATAAAAAAGAGTTGAAGAAGATGGACAATATCAGAAATGAAAGAAAGGTGGTCATTATCGGTGCCATGAACATAAAAATATAATAAAGACGTTTGGGAGGGAGAGCATGAGGATAAATAGCTAATCCATGTGGTGCTTAATACCTCGGTGATGGGTTGACAGGTGCAGTAGACCACCATGGCACACATTAACCTATGTAACAAACCTGCATATCCTGCACATGTACCCCAGAACTTTAAATTAAATTAAATTTTTTAAATAAAAATAAATTTTAAAAATATATAATAAACAAATATTATTAACAACCCTATGTCCACAAATATTATAATTTAGATTAAGTTGACCAATCTCTTGAAAGACACAAATCACCAAAACTCACACAAGGAGAAATAGCTAGGCTGAATAGGCTGACACCTACTAATCAAATCAATAACAAATAACTTGCAAAACAAAAAAGGACAAGGTGAATTATTTCACTGACAAATTCTATGTAATATCAAAAAAAGAGAAAAATAACACCAATTCTTCATCATATCTCCCAGAAAGTAGAAGCTTGGGGAGTACTTCCTAACTCATTGTATACAGCCAACAATATACAGTAAAGGAAAATTACTAGCCGATATTTCCCAAGAGCATAGATGTAAAAATCCTTAGCAATATGAAATCTAGTAGTACATTAAAAAATTACATATCACAACCCAGTGGAATTTATTTCAGATGTGCTAGGTTGGTTCAATATTCAAAAATCAATTCATGTATTAGGTCACGTCAATGACCTAATAAAGAAAAATCAAGTGATCTTATCAGTAGAGACAGATAAGGCTTTCTAAGACAAATCCAACACCATTCATGAAAAAATTCTTAGCAAACAAGGCATATAAGGGAACTTCCTCAACTTGGTGAAAAGCATCTTAATAAAACCTACAGCTAACAACATACTTAGCAGTGAGAGACTAGATGCTTTCTACCTAAAAGCAAAAACTAATCAAAGATGTCTTCTAATCCCCCTCCTATGCAGCTTCATACTAGAATTTCTACGTAGTGCAAAAGACAGGAAAAAAATATACAAGATAGGAAGGGAAAAATTAAATTCTCTTTTTTTATAGGTAAAATTATGAGCTGTATTATCCCAAGAAATTGATGTAAAACAATTTTAGAAGGTAAATAAATAAAATAGTATTGGATTATAACCCAAAGTGTAAAATAAATACCTATGAGTTTCAACTGATATAAATAAGTGTTTGAATAAATAGATTACCTGTGAAGAAGAATTTCAATTAATTTATTTAAATATGTAGATGCTGTGTCTTCAAGGAGGTGGAGCATAAGTCCTCCCTTCTTAAGTGAGTTGCACATAGTGATGTTCTTCAAAGAGTAGAATATGGAAAAGGGGAAAAACAGTAACTTTACAGTGGAGAAAACTGACAAACTCTTATCTCAGCGACTGATGAAGGTTAACATCAAGTGATATGTCCTATTGATAGTATATACGCTTGAAAATGTGATGAGAAGCGTGCTTTAACTCTGTGGCCTTCCGCCTAACAACCCATAATGAAATTCTAATTAAAAGGCTTTCTAGAAAAATGCCTGACCAGTATTCCTCAAAACTCTCAAGGTCATTAAAAACAAAAAGTCTGAGAAACTGCCACAGTCAAGAGGAGCCTAAGGAAATACACCATTAAATGTAATGTGCTGTCTTGGATGGAGACGTGGAACAGAAAATGGGCATCAGTGAAAACTAAGAAGGCTAAATCATATGTAAATTTTAATTAGCAGTGATGTATTAATATTGGTTCCTTAATTGTAACAAAATGGACCAAACTAATATAAAGTGTTAACAATAAGAGAAGCTGAATATGGGGTGCATGGGGATCTCTATCCTACCATTTAAAACTAAACTCTTCTAAATATATATATATATATATATATATATATATATATACACACACACATATATATTCAACATGTATTTACATGTTATATATATAATTATTAAATACATAAAAATATAATTGTATATAAATAAATATATGTATATATAATATGTATTTATGTACCTATTAAAAATTTTTAAAAAATGAAAAATATTGGTCTGGAAACTATATGCTTGGTTCTTCAATCTGATGTGGAAAGTATGAGACATGCATTATTAAATGATGAGTCCTTTATGATAGTAGGTACCTGAATAGTAATTTGAAATCCACATGTCTTGCAATTTTATTTCTAAACACCTTTTAGAGTCTCTGTACTCTATTCACAGTCAATGAAAATAAAAATGACTTTCACTAGTGTGATTTAAAGTATATTTATTGGAAACTTAGTATGTGAACAACATTTTGGCAGACCCTGTGAAACTCAAGGATAATTCAAAGAGGTATTTTGTCCTCAACATATTTCTTTTTAAAAACTTAATGAAAATAGTACCTAACACATTCTTTTTCTCCAAAAGTTGTAATTCAGATCTTGTCCATGCCAGTGCTACTTGTGCTCATGGAAATACCGCCTCTTCATTGGATTAAACATCTTGACATTCCTAAGAAGATGTACAATGAAAATCACTGTTGGGTTTTTTGTTGTTGTTTCTTATTTGTTTGTTTGTTTTAACAAGCTAGCAAACCAAGGTGATTTACTCAAGGTCAAAGAAAAATAAGAGAAAGAACTGAATTCCCTTGCCGATGAATTTTTTTTCACTCATCCACTCATGTCTGGGTTATAGTTATTTCATGTTAAAATGGTTATAAGGTAGTTAGGGGAAAAGCCCAGCAAGATGGAACATTGTCCTGGAAGAAAAAAAAGGTATCATTTTTGAAGTTAATTCCAATATGTTATATTTCTTTTTTAAAAAGAAAGTATTCAACGCACAAGAAAATGTTAGTGACATTTTTCATTTAAAATGCGGCACCATGACAAAGCAGAGAGCTACATCTGCTGATATTTTGGAGTGAAAGAACATCAGCAGCTTCTCTGAGTCTTTGTAGAGTTACATCATTCAGATGTTTTAAGTAGTTCAATCACTGTGTACATTCCAGTCACACATTTCCCATTTCATTTAAGGAGAAACTGTAGAAAACTACAGAAAATTTGTCAACTTTATTGAAACAAAACATTTATTCTGCTTTTCCAGGGTTCTCCCTGCATGTGCGACCTTTAAGAGAATATTGCCTCTCCATACATCTCAGCATTCCTTTTCTGTTAATGACTCTAGAGGCATCAAAGTCCTATTAATCATTTAGTTTATCTGTGATACAGAGGAGTTTGAAAATAATTCATCTGAACATCACAAGCTAGAATTCTAAGCCAAGATCAGGAAAAGTTCTGAAGCCAAAAGAAAGATTTTTGATTTAGCCATAATCCCTGTGATAGAAAAACTTGGGTGAACACATCTTAAGGGAAGAGTGCATGGGTCCTTTTGGAACATTTCTCAAGGTCAACAGGACAGAATATGAACTGTGAAGGTTGTTTATGGTCCCTCTATTTTCAGTCTTAGTTGGCCTTTGTTGCTCTTACAATCTCGTAACAGTGTCTATGTAACATGGTTAGCAGGAATGCCATATGAAACCATTCTACTCATTTAACTTGAGGTGAAGCCTTTATTAAGGTGCCTCATAAACACAGTTTAAGGAGACTAAGAGGTGTAAGTATCAGAAGGAAATGAGCAGCATATGCCATCCTTATTAGTTAAATATTCGGTTGAACAATTGTGCTGATCAGTTGCTCACTGTGTTTATCCCTGTGATTTCTGCCACCTTGTACCTTGGTGTCCAGAAAAATATCTTCCTTTAGTTCTACTCACCTTTAAACGATCCTTTTTGAGCCTCTATTTTCTTATCTGCAAAACGGGTTTAACATCAAGGTATATTATAGGTTATACTATAGGGTTGCTGTGATATTAAGTATATTATAGGGTATATTATAGGGTTGCTGTGATATTAAGTGAACTAAACATTCCACACTCTTGTAACAATGCCTGACACAGAAGAGCACTCAATAATTGTGAACAATTATGACTATCCTTAGGTGCAACAAATTTTTATCGAGAACAAGATGAATTAATATGTTATACAATTCTATTTAATGACAAAATATGTAGCAAGTAAAGGAAAATCGTTTTTAAAAAAGTTTAGAAGAAAACATTTAAAATTGTCAGAAACCTAATTTCACATAAAATATAACAAGCATATTCCTGTGTTGCCAAGATTCACACCTGGCTTCATACTTTCAGTATGAGGAGAAAAAGAATAAAACTATGCTTTAAGGTGTTCTTTGAAATTCTAAGAACAAAACTTGTCATAAATTAATTCCAGCATTTCAGGTTAGAAAAAATTTTATATAATCACAACTTTGCATCTTTTCATTATTAATAAGATCAGTGGACTTTCTCGAGCCATACTGTATGCAGCTTGATCTTTCTGTCTTCTGTGGCACATGCCTCTCCATATTTTGATGGAATGGACTTTCAGAAATGATTTGTAATTTTCCTAAATTAATACATTTTATGAAAACAAGTGACACAGTGATTCTTTGAAAATTCTCAGGGCACAAATGGTTTTTCCTTTAATCTTTTGTTTTCAATCACTGGGTGATCAAAGACGTTTTATTTAAAATGGATTGTTTAACACATTAAATGACCAAGTACAATTTATATTGTCCTCTGCAGAGACTTATGTTCATATGTAAAAGAGTTCAATAAATGTATCAATGATTATAACATAAAACTTTTACAGTATGGTTTTTCATAGTTACTTCTACAGTTGCATGAAATTTTCTTTCACTCCTTTTAAAAAATACAAATATGTCCATTAAAATACTATCAAAAGAAAACATGCAGATGAAAAGGAAATGAATATTGAAAGTGAGATCTTTTAGCTTTTTCAAGTATCTTTCCTATTTCTGAACAAAATTATGCTGCTTCCTCAACATTTTTCATTCCCAGTTTTTTTCCATTTTTTTCCTCTGTTTATTTACATTTTCCTTTTCTTAGTCTTCCTACACCCTATTCCAAACCTCTGAGCTGCCGATGGAAGAAGACAACGGATGGAGTGAGAGTCTAGTCAAAACCACTGAGGATGACTTCACTCGGAACTGGAGAAGGGCAGGTGGTTTGAACTGCCTCGTAAATGACAGAAATGAGGCATTAGTTGTTATTTCTTAACCAGGACAAATAAATATATGTGATACATATATATATATATATATATATATATATATATATATATCTGTTTTATATATACACACATATATATATTTGTCCTTTATATACATATGATATATATACACATACACACACACAGAATATGTATCTTTTCTTTCATCTTGCATTGGCTTTCATATTAAATAACCACTCATGGGCTTTCATATTAAATAAACCACTCAGTGATGGCTTGCAGCTTTTATCTTAAACTATTTCCCTTCAATATTTTCTATTTGAAATGTAAATAAGAAGAAGAAGAAGAAGAAGAAGAAAAAGTAAAACCTATCAAGGCCGGTCATGGGAGAAGGACAAAATTTGAGCAGCACGTTATAATGTTCCAAGGGCTCCTAAGAAATGCTCTTCTAAGAGTAAATAACTCCAGGTCAAGAGCCAGTATCAGTGATAAACAAGAAAGCAAATCTTGTATGCTAAGACTTATTAACATTGTTCATCTTGAAGGTTATGCAACACATATTTATAATCTTGTTTTCAGGCTGCTTCCAACACAATAAAATCCAGACTTTGCAAGCCAACCTATTCTTCCATTTTTTTTTTTTCGTGTTGTCCAATGCCAAAATGGTCTCAGCTGTTAGAAAAGCAACAAGGATTGGAATGTTCTAGTATTTCTTCATTCTTTAAGTCTGATCATACTCAGATTTCTTTCTCAGTAGGTTTCATTTATCTTGGTACATATTCTAATGCTTTTATGTGTTTTCTCATAGATCACATATGTAGCTAAGGATATGCTAAATGGATATTGAACACGATCTGTAAAATATATTAAGACATATTTGCTAGCTTGAGAGAATAGAGACTACATCCAAAAAAAGAAGCCCTCAGTTGTGGACATCAACTCCTCCACTGAAGCAATGTATCTCTGGAGAGAAAAGAAAATTTTTAAAAATCCATCTTTATTTTGTATTAAGATAATCATTCTTATGCATTTCCTGTGAGCTGCTGCATACTTCATTAAATATTCAATACTTCTTGGGCACATTGGTAGAAAATATTTCTACTAAAAACGAATACTCTCTCAGAAAACTTACTGTTAACTTGCAATGAATACATTAATGAGATCTTATTTTGTGTCCAGCAACAGGTCCTTATGATTATACTGCAACTCATACATATCAGAATAAGAAAAATATTGACTAACACTAGGTGGAAAACACAGCCTGGTGAAATTGCTTTTGAGTCATGTAATTTTTGTTAGGTCATACTCAACTTGAAAGGAATTAGTCTATTGTAGGGGCTTAGTAAATATTTCTTGGATAAAGCAATCTATAGGCCAACTTTGGAGATATTGCATGTTCAGTTCCAAGCCACCAGAAAAAAGTGAATATGGTAACAAAGTCAACTGCATTTTTTTTGTTTTCCAGTACACATAAAAGTTATGTTTATAATATACTGTAGTTTATTAACTGTGCTATGGCATTGTGTCTAAAAATACATATGTACATATCATGATTAAAATACATTATTGCTTAAAAACGCTAAAGATCACCTGAGTCTTCAGGGACTCACAATCTTTTCGCTGGTGGAGCGTCTTACCTCTGTGCTGATGGCTGTTGACTGATCAGGGTGGTGGTTGTTAAAGCTTGGGGTGACTGTGGCAATTTCACAAAAAAGACAACAATGAAGTTTGCCTCATTATTTGACACTTCCTCTTACGAAATATTTATCTGTAACATGTGAAGCCACTTGATAGCATTTTTCCCACATTGGAACTTCTTTCGGAGTTGGATTCAATCCTCTCAAACCCTCCACAGTTGTAGCAACTAAATTTATAAAATATTCCAAATCCCATGTTATCATTTCAACAATGTTCACAGCACCTTCATAAGAAACAGATTCCTTCTCAGGAAACCACTTTCGTTGTTCACCCATAAAAGGCAACTCCTCATTCACCAAATTTGATCATGATATTGCAATAATTCAGTCCCCTTTTCAGGGTCCACTTCTAATTCTAGTTCACTTGCTTTTCCTACCACAACTGCTATTACTTTTCTCCTCTGAACTCTTGAAATCCTCAAAGTCATCGATGAGGATTGAAATAAACTTCTTTCAAACTCCCATTAATGTTGATATTTTCACTTCCTTCCACGAATCACCAATGTTCTTAATGACATGTACAATGGTGATTCCTTTCCAGGAGATTTTCAATTTACTTTGACCAGATCCATCAGAGAAATCACTCTCTATAGCAGTTACAACTCTTATGAAATATATTTCTTAAGTAATAAGACATGAAAGTTACTCGATTCATGAGTTGAAGGATGGATATTGTGTTAGCAGGCATGAAAAAAAATATTAATCCCCTTGTGCATCTCCATTACAGCTCTTAGAGGACCAGTTGCATTGTCAATGAGCTTTAATACTTTGAAAGAATCTTTTCTTCCTGAGCAGTAGATCTCAAGAGTGGGCTTAAAATATTTAGTGAATCATGCTATACACAGATATCCTGTCATGATGTTCAGGCTTTGTTTTCTCATTTATAGAGCACAAACAAAGTAGATTGCGCATAATTCTTAAAGGCCCTAAGATTTTTGGCTGGTAAATGAGATTGCCTTCAACCTGAAGTCACTAGCTGCATTAGCTCCTAATAAGAGGGTCCGCCTGTTCTTTGAAGTTTTCAAGCCCGTCTCTCTAGCGATGAAAGTCCTAGACAGCATCTTCTTCCAATAGAAGGTTGTTTCATCTGCATTGAATGTATGTTGTTTAGCATAGCCACCTTCATCAGTTATCTGAGCTAGATCTTCTGGATAACTTGCTGTCACTTCTATATTAGCCCTTGATGCTTCACTTTGCACTGTAATGTTATGGAGATGTCTTCTTTCCTTGAACTGACTTCTGTTACCTTAAAATTTTTATTCTGCAGCTTCCTTGCCTCTCTCAGGCTTTACAGAATTAATGAGAGTTAGAGTCTTTCTCTGGATTAGGCTTTGTCTTAAGGGGATTTTGTAGCTGGTTTGATCTTCTATTAAGACCATTAAAACATTCTCCATATAACCGATACGGTTGTTTCACTTTCTTACCATTCATGTGTTCAATGGAGTAGTACTTTTAATTTCCTTCAAGAACATGTATTTGACATTAACAACTTGGTTTACTGGTGCAAGAGGCCTAGCTTTTGGCCTATCTTGGTTTTTGACATGCCCTTCCTCACTAAACTTAATCATTTCTAGCTTTTGATTTAAAGTAAGAAATGTCAGACTCTTCCTTTTATTTGAAAACTTAAAGGCTGTCACAGGATTATTAATTTGCCTGATTTAAATATCCTTACGTTTGATGGAAAATGGAAGCTTGAGAAGAAGGAGAGAGATGACAGAATGACCTGTTGATGTAACGGGCAGAACACACACGACATTGATCAATTAAGTTTGTTGTCTTATATAAGTGCTGCACCTGGTGCCCTGATGCAATTGCAATAGTAACATCAGAGATCACTGATTACAAATCACCACAACAGATATAACAATAACAGAAAAGTTTGAAATACTGTGAGAATTGCAAACATGTGACACAAAAACTCGAAGTCACCACATGCTATTGGAAAAATGGCACCTATGACTTTTTGGAGGCAGGGTTGCCACAAACCTTTAATGTGTAAAAAACACAATATCTGCAAAGCACAATAAAGTGACTCACAATAAAATGAGGTATGCTGTTATTTTTATCAAAAAGGCAAGCGGTATGACAACTCTCCCATTACGAGGAATCCACTTAGGGGAGATACAGTCGGGTCAGGTCATATAGAAGAAAGAAGACTGTTAGGTGAATAATAAAGGCAGACATTTACAACATGTATATAAGAATAAAATGAACTACTTAGGTTTTGAGAAAGTTTAAATACAGAATAATAGAGTTCCATGCATAGACTATATGGAGATTACAACTCAAGTCCAAACAGGGACCATCTGTGGAAAGTGAACCTGAGGATATTAATGTCCTACTAGTCCCCTGCTCTGTGACAGGTGCAGGATCCTACTTAATTGTCATAAAAGCCCCAATATCAGAGAGTGACCATTTTAATAGTAATTATAATAAATAATTCATGGAAATGAGAGTCCTGCTGGATTTGTTGGCAATCTCATAGACTTAATAATCTTTCAATCAGTCAAAACTTAAAAGATTTTTGTTTAAGTAATTCACAACATGGGGAGAAATGCCAGACATATGTGACAGGGGCGTGGAGGCAGCAAAACACACTGCCATGTATGTACCTATGCAACAATTCTGCATGATCTGCACGTGTCCCACAGAACCTAAAGTAAAATAAGAAAACATAAAAAAAAAAGACAAGAAAAAATACATTTATACAGAAAAATTAAAATGGCTGTTTGAAAGTCACCAGATATTAACCCAGTGAATTAATGCAGAAATAAGAATACAAAGAATCCAGATCACTTTGAGGTTTTTTTATATCACCCCACACTACTATTTAGTTATTCCCTCATATCATTCCACACTCTTGCTATTAAAAATACTTCAATAGCAAATTTAATACATATAGATTATTATTGAACCTTTTATTGTTTTTTATCCATTTAGTTACAAGAGTAAAGTTTTGATACTATGGCCATTCTGATTCAGATTAAGAACAGAATGTGAATTTTAGGTTTGAGGACATGCCCTCATTTTAATGATACAATTTTCATTAAGCTCACATTGATTATTAGCATTTACAAATAGGATTCATTCAATCATCTATTAAATATAATAGATGTTTTGCTTTCTAATGCATTTAAACCAATACATAAATGCCAGCAGGAAGTCCCAATCACAGTGAATTAGGATTGTGCATTAATCTTAGTTAACTTGGCTTTACATAGTGTACTGGACATGATCATTTGGCAAAATAAAAACAAATGCTTACATTTGACCTGTGACTTGTGTTTTATAAAAACATAACAATTAGAGATGTAATAATGTAATTTTTCAGCTGCATCCACCTAGCTAGCTGTCTAGATACGATGTTAAACTCATTTTTCTCCATACTGGAGTTTTTATCCATAATATTTTTATTAATTGTACAAAAAAGTAAACCTTGGTTTCAGTTTCATACATTTTATGTGTTAGACACTTATTGTTTTTAGCAACATCTGTACCCAATTGTAGATACACTATGTCATTCTTATTTACTGTTATCAGTTCTACTATTTTCTCATACAAGAGAACAAAGTGAGAAAAAGCACAATAATTATTTGGCACCACTAAATAGTGTTAGACTGGACCACATGAATATTTGTCTTACAGATGATGTGAATGATTATATATTCTCCAGTTTTAAGGTTCACATCATTAGTGGTTTTTAAAGTTTATCCAAAATGTGGTTTCATGTTAGTTTGGATTCATGTATCTTTACCAATACACTTATTTGCTATGTAGAATTCTGCTTCTTTTTCTCCCAGATTCTCGGAAGCAGCAGAACTGTCTGTTGAGAAGATTTTTTCACATACTTCCATGGTAGCTGAGCAACGTCTTCCCTTTTGATGCTCATTTGACAGAAGAAAAACAAAATCATTGTGGCAAAATTATCAGTGTCCTGAACTCCTGGCTTCTCTTCAATTTCTTCTTTGCTTCAGGCAATATTCAAAGTGACTTGGAGGAAACATATTTTTACTTTGATGCTCTCCTCCTGTAAGCAAATTCAATCAACTTCAGAATCAAGGCTACTGTTTTCTTGGCTTCTTTATGTGTATGTTGTAGTGATTATCCAAACTTACCTATTTAGTTTCTGCAATATTTTCATATAAATCAGTATATCATAGAAAGGCATATAAAGTAATATATTTTCAGGGATGTGTTCTGAGATTTCCAATAAGATGTTCCGTTCATATACAAATATTAAAAATTAGATGTAGAGGGACTTGTAGTTTGCAGGCCTATGTGTAAAAAGCTTGAAAGTTATCACTCCTAACATCACAACCAGAAAAACAGAACAAACTGACCTAACATCTGAGATCTATCAAAAAATAGAATTTGCAGAGCAAACTACACCCCTGAAGACTGGAATGAGAGAGAGAGAGAGAGAGAGAGAGAGAGAGAGAGAGAATACAGAGAAGGACATTTTACCAAGGGCAGAAGCAATGTTGGAGCCAGCAACTTGTAGGAACACTTAAAGGGAATTCACTAATTTCCCTAACTGAGCTTGAGTGTAGACTAGATTGAAAGATAAAAGTGCCTGGGGAGCCAGCCTTATGAAGGATCCCCACTGTCTCACTTTGAGTTTTACTTCTAGGAGTTCCAAGCATTTTTAAATGTGAAGATCAGATAAAAAAACATGCCCTCCTGTTTCATTCAGGGAATGGAGAAAGATAACTATTTTCTAACATGCTTGGAGTTTTTTGTTCTCCTTAACAAAGGCTTGCCCTCAAAGGAAATTATTCTATTTGAACCTAACAAACATGGATTTTACCAGAGCCTAACTAACCTAGGGAAGAGGAAATAAAATATACAGTTCCAGTCCTCCCTGGTCTTCCTGACTCACCCAAGATGTGTTAGGCAGTTTGTACTCTCATAAAATACCATAGTCTAGGTGGCTTAAGCAACAGAAATTATGTTCTCTCAGTAAACTGGAAATTCAATATCAGGGTGCAGGCAAGGTGAGGGCACACTTCCCAACTTGCAGACAGCCACCTCCTTACTATGTTCTCCCATAGCCATAGCCAACTCTGCAGTGTTGTTTCTTATAAGGGCACAAATCCCATTACGAGAGCCTCACCTTCATGAACTCATATCAGCCTAATTACCTTTCAAAGCTCCCATTTCTAAATACCATCACATTAGGATTAGGGCTTCACCATATGAATTTTAATAGAAGACAGTTGAGTCCATAGCAGAAAGGAAAAACTGAGAATTACTGGTAAACATCCCAGCTCAGTATCAGAAGCTCACTATACTATACTACAGGGCAACCGTAAACAAAACAGCATGGTACTGCTACAAAAATAGACACAGACCAATCAAACAGAATAGAGAGTCCAGAGATAAGGCTGCATACCTGCAACCAACTGGTCTTCAAAAGAAATTCACACACACACACACACAAATGGGAAAAGACTCCCTATTCAATAAATGGTGCTGAGATAATTGTCTAGCCATATGCAGAAGGTTGAAACTGGACCCATTCCTTATACTACATATAAAAACCAACTCAAGTTGGATTAAAAACTTAAATCTAAAATCAAAAGCTACAAAAAAACCTGGAAGACAACCTAGGTAATACCATTCTTGTTATAGGACCTGGCAAAGATTTTATGAAAAAGACACCAAAAGCAATTGCAACAAAAACAAAAATTGGCAAATGGGACCTAATTAAACTAAAGAGTTTCTGCACAACCAAAGAGTCTATCAACAGAATAAATGGACAACCTAGACAATGGAAGAAAATATTTACAAACTGCATCTGACAAAAGCGCTAATATCCAGCATCTATAAATAACTTAACCAGCAAAAAACAAACAACCCCATTAAAAAGTGGACAAAAGACATTTAACAGGCACTTTTCAAAAGAAAACATACATACAGCCAACAAGCGTATAAAAAAATGCTCAATGTCACTAATCATTAGAAAAATGCAAATCAAAATTACAATGATATACCATCTCACACTAGTCAGAATGGCTATTACTGAAAGTTAAATGAATAACAGATGCTGTCCAGGTTATGGAGAAAATGGAATGCTTATGCTCTGCTGATGGAAATGTAAACTAGTTCAGTCATTGCAGAAAGCAGTCTGGCAATTTTTTAAAGAACTTGAAACAGAACTACCATTTGCCGCAATTCTATTATTGGGTATATACCCAATATGAATTCTTCTACCATAGACACATGCGTATATATGTTCATCACAGCACTATTCACAACAGCAAAAACATGGAACCAACTGACATGCCCATCAATGGTAGATTGGATAAAGAAAATGTGGTACATATATACCACAGAATACTTTGCAGCCATAAAAAAGAATGAGAATAAGATCAGGTCCTTTGTTGAGCTGAGTAGTTCGAAGCTGCAGTGAGCTATGATCATGCCACTGCCCTCCAGCCTGGGTCACAGAGCAAGACCTCATCTCTAAAAAACAAGATGAAGGGGATACAAAGATTTCTCAGTGGCAACATGGATGAAGCTGGAGGCCATTATCTTAAGCAGGACCAGAAAGCCACATGCCACATGTTCTCACTTATAAGTGGAAGCTAAGCTTTGGGTGCATATGGACACAAAGAAGGGAACTACAGACACCAGAGCTTACCTTAGTTTGGAGAGTAGGAGGAGACTAAGGATTGAAAAACTACCTGTCAGGTACTATGTTTATTACTTGATTGATGAAATAATTTGGATACTAAACCCCTGTGACATGTAATTTACCTATATAGCAAACCTGCACATGTACCCCAATCCTAAAAGGTTTGTTTCTTTTTTTTAAAAAAAAAAAAGAAGAAGAAGGAAAAAGTCACCAATCGGAATTCTCTTTTCAGAAAAACTATTCTTTAAATTTAAAGTGGAGCTGATGTGACAGCACATGCCTGTAATTCCAGGTCTTCAGGAGGCTGAGTTGGGAGGATTGCTTGAGCTCAGGAGTCCAAGGGTGCAGTGAGTTATGATCATGTCACTGATTTCCAGCCTGGACCACAGAGCAAGACCTCATCTTTAAAACAAGATGAAGGGGATATAAAGATTTCTCAGACAAAGAAGCATTGTTGGCATTTGCCAGCAGTAGACCTAACTTGCAATAAACATTACATGAGTTCTCCAAAAAAATAAAAAGCAAAAATGATATAGATCAGAAACTCAGACCTACAAAAAAAAAAAAAAGATAATGTGTTAGAGATGAAATAAATGAAAGTAAAATAAAATCTTTTCATTTTTAATATTTTCCTATTCTTAGTTATCTAAAGGGTAACAGTATATTCTAAATAATAAAAAATGTGTTGGATTATTATAGCTTATGAAAAATAAAATGCATGATATGAATGTTACAAGAAATGGGTGAGCAGCATTGGTAATACTCGATTATAAATTACCTTCACTACTCACGAAGCATAATAGTTTTATTTAAAAATGAATATACATTAGTATTAAGTGCCTTCTATAGATTCTTGGGATACCATTAAAATTTTTTAAAATAAGCATAATTTATATGCTAAGGGAGGAGAAAAAAATTAAATCATATAAAATACTCAAAATCAGAAAGGCAATAAAAAGAGTGGATAACAAATAAATAAAAGAAGAAACAAAGATCAATGAATATAAAGCACTTACAAATATGGTAGAGGTTAATTTCATCACATCAATAATCAGTTTAAATGAGAATGGTCTAAATATACCAATTAGAATACAGAAATTGTCATAGTGAATTAAAATGAAAACATGATAAAAGTAAGATACATTGCCTATAGAACACCCACTTTATAAATAAAAAACAGATTAAAGATAAGGAATGGAGAAAGATATGCTAGCAAGAACAAAAGAAAATTGAACAGCTATATTAATTACAGACAAAGCAAACTTTAGAACAAGTAAGATTTTCTGGTCTAGAGAGGGGCATTTCATAATGAAATACTGTTCCAAACTCTAAGAAGACATAACAATTTTTAACATGTATGCACCTAACAACAGAGCATCAAAATACACGAGGCAAAAACTGATAGAATTGCAAGGAGAAATAGACAAATCCACTATTATAGCTGGAGACTTCAACACTCCTTTATCAGTAATTGACAAATCCAGAAAATCAGTAAGAAAATAGTTGAACTGAAAAGCACCATCAATCAACATTATCTAACATCTGTAGTATATTTCATTCAGCCACAGTAGAAGAAACATTTTTCTCAAGCTCACATGGAACATTCACCCTGATAGACCATAGTCTGGCTATAAAACAAACCTTAAATCATTTAAATAACATAAATTATCCAACATATGTTCTCAGAACACAATGGAATTAAACTCAGAACAATAAGATAAAGATAGGTGCAAAATTACAAAATATTTGGAGAGTATACAACATACTTCTAAATAACACAGAGGTAAAAGAAGAATTTTCAAGATAAATTTAAAAACTATTTGGATTAAATTAGAATGAAAATACAATTTACCAAGATGTGTGGGATGCATCTAAAGCAATACTTACAGGAAGTTTATAGCATCAAATACATATATTAGAAAAGAAGAAAGATCTAAAATCAATAATCTCAGGTTTCACCTTAGAAAATTAAAAAAGAAGAGCAAATTAAATCTAAAATATGCCAAATAAAATAGATAATAAAAATGAGAGTAGTAATCAGTAAAATTGAAAATAGAAAATCAGCACGGAAAAATTAATCAAATCAGGAGCTGGTTCTTTTTCAGCTTGATAAGGAGTAAAAAGAGAAAATCTATAGCTAATAACACATTTGATAGTAAGAATCAGATGCTTTCCTCTTAAGATTGGGAACAAGACAGGTTTCTCACTGCTCTTGTTCAACACTGTACTGGAAGTCTTAGCTAATGCAATACGACAAGGAAAGAGAACAAGGAGCCAAGATTGTGCCACTGCCCTCCAGCCTGGGTGAAAGAGTGAGATTCTGGACCAAAAATAAAAAATAAAATACTGTAAGTATAAATGGGGAAAAAGCAATGTGTCAGGATACAAGCCTAATATGTAAAAGTCTATTGCTTTCTTGCTCATTTCATAACAACAGGGAACCAGTGGAATTTGAAATGTAAGACATATCATTTGCAATAGCACCAAAAAGATGGAAATACTTAGGTACAAATCTAATAAAGTAAGCATAAGTTCTATATGAGGGAAACTTCAAAACTGATGAAAGAAATTAAAGATCTAAATACATGGAGAGATATTCTGTATTCTTGGATAAGAGGACAAATATTGTTGTCAGTTTTTATTAATCTGATGTATCAATTCAACACAGTCCAACTGATTGTAAACTGTACATGAAAAGGCAAAAGACTCAGAATAGTTATTAAAATAATGAAAAAAATTGAAGCATTGATACTCTGTCTTCAAGAAAAATGCCAAAAATTCAGCTTAGACAGAAACTTCACACCTGTCAAAATAATTAATTCAGAATGGATCATAGACTTAAATATAAAATGCAAAAATATACAATTTCCAGAAGATAACATAGAAGAAAATTTTGGTTACTTTGGGTTTGCTGATGACTTTTTAGTTGCTCTTAAAAAGCAGTTCAAAAGGAAATAAAAAGATGAGCCACAGACTGGGAGAAAATATTTGCAAAAGACATATCTGACAAAGAACTTTTTTGAAAAATATACGATGAACTCACAAAACTCAACAATAAGAAAACAAAAAACCCAGTTTAGAAGTAGGGAAAAGATCTGGACAGACATCTCATCAAGGATGTGTAGATGGCAAATAAGTATATAAAAGGGTGCTCAATCCTCGTTAGGGAAGTGCAAATTAAAACAACAATGAGCTATCACTACACATCTATTATAAAGCTGAAACCTAAAGCAGGCACAATACCAAATGCTGGCAAGGAGGTAGAGCAATAGGAGCTCTCTTTCATCACTGATGGGAATGCACACTGGTGCAGTCATTGTGGAAGAGAGTTTAGCAGTTCTTTATAAAGCTCAATATAATCTTATCATACCACCCAGCAATCGCAAACCTTGATATTTATCCAAATCAGCTGAAAATTTATGTCCACACACAATCCTGCACATGAATGTTTATAACAGCATTATTCAGAAATGCCAAAAATAGGAAGCAACCAATATGTCCTTCAGTAGGTGAATGGGTAAATAAACTGCAATACATCCAGACAGTGGGATATCACTAAGTAATAAAAATAAATGAAATATCAAGCCACAAAAAGACGGAGAGAAACCTCAAATGCATGTCGCTAAACTAAATATGCCAGTCAATATGATTCCAACTATATGACTTTCTGAAAAAGGCAAAAAGTAGTCACAATGAAAAGATCAGAGGTTGCAAGGAGTATGGGGGAGGGATAGAGGGAAGAGGGAAAGAATGAATAGGTAGAGTATTGGGGAATTTTAGGACAGTGAAAATATTCTGCATTGCATTAATGACAGGCACATAACAATATATTTGTGAAAACCCAGAGTAGAACATAACACATAGAGTGAACCCTAATATAAACTATGAACTGTAGTTAATAATAAGGTGTCAATATTGGCTCAGCAGTTGTGACAAATGTACTATATGTGAGTAATAGAGGAATTATTAGATGTGAATGATAGAGGAACTGTGTACATGGTAGAGGGGGTGTATAAGAATTCTCTGTACTTTCTATTTAATTTTTTGTAACCCTAAAACTAGTCTAAAAACTAAACTCTATTAATGTAAACACAATTAAGATGTGAAGTTTTCATAACCTATAATTCTGAAATTCTTCATCTACAGAACTTATGGTTTGTTTTAATATCAAGATTTTATTGATTTGGAATGGGCAGCATCTTTAGTAACATTCTTAATCCAACAATGACAGACAGTCACCAGTTCTGTAGATTTTCACCTGGGCTGTCATAAGCAAATGTAGGCTATCTCCCTGACTCTTTACTGCCATTGTGCCTGAATTCATTTTTAAGGCTTAAAAAACCAATTCACCTTCCATAATGTTCATATATATGTCACTAGTTCTTTGCACTACATATATTGATCCTGGAACATCTGTGAGAAGCCATAAATACCTCTCATGCCCTCATGGGAGTAAATATGACTCATATATAAACAGACACTCTTTTTAATATCTAAAATTCCTATCAATTTCATGGCAACTATAAATAACCATTAATTTACAATCCTAAAACTAGTTTCTTCGATTATGCTTCATATAATTATATATATTTTAAATGCAAATATTTGTTTATAAATATTATTCAAAGAACTAATAAGCTCTTTTAAATACCAAAATATCTCACTTTCTCTAATTATGATAATTTTATAGCTGGATAAATAGCATGTCAGACTGTTTGCTCCTCCTTTATCCATTGTGGTGCACTCAAATGGGAAATCTAAAAAATAAAGTCTGTGGCAGATTTTCCAACTGCTTCTGGGTTTGAACATCAAATGCTAAGAAAATGTGTGCTTTCTATGGAGTTGCCATACATAAAAGCACTGCAAATGTAAGAACCATTATGCTATATTTCTGCATAGCAAGAGATATTTATGATTGATGGTTTGTGGAACATGTATTGTTTTTCCTAATTTAGTCTCTATCATGTTTCATCAAGCCTGTTTAACATAAAACAGATTTTAAGTGCAGAACCCAGTAACTTCAGTTCTTTAAAAAGAAATAGTTTTTATTTTTTAATTTCTTATATTTTAAATTATAGAGCTCGAATCTATTATGCTAAATAGACAAATCCAAACAATGAAGGATATGCACTGTATTATTTTATTCACCTAAAATTCTCAAAAAGTCAAATCTGTAAGGCCAAAAATATGATCAGTTAAGGAAACGGTTATGGAGGAGAAGGAATTAGTTGCAAAAGGTCATGAAATAACTTTGTGATGTGAAAGAATTCAGCTATCCTATTTCTTTTTTTTTACCATGGTTATTGTTATATGATCATATGCATTTATCAAACTATGTGGAACTTTACCCCCAAATATTAATTTTACTATATGTCAATTGTGCTTTGATGACCCTGACTTAAGAAGAAAAAAAATTATTAAAACTTCAGGAAACAACAGATGCTGGTGAGGCTGTGGATGAATAAGTTGGGAGAGTAAATTAGTTCAACCATTGTGGAAGACAGTGTGGCAATTCCTCAAGAATCTAGAACCTGAAAAACCATTTGACCAAGCAATCTCACTACTGGGTATATACCTAAAGGATTACAAATCATTCTACTACAAAGACTCATGCACATGTGTGTTTATTACAGCACTATTACAATAGCAAAGACTTGGAACCAAATCAAATACCCATCAGTGATAGACTGGATAAAGAAAATGTGACACATATACACCATGGAATACTATGTAGCCAGTAAAAAGGATTAGCTCATGACCTTGGCAGGGACATGAATGAAGCTGGAAGCCATCATTCTCAGCAAGCTAACACAGAGCAGAAAACAAACAACACATGTTTTCATTCATAGGTAGGAGTTGAACAATGAGAATGCATGGACAGTGAGAACAGGGAGGAGAATATCATATACCAGGGCCTGTTGGTGGGTTGGGGGTGAGAGGAGGGAAAGCATTAGGACAAATATCTAATGCATGTAGGGCTTAAAACCTAGATGATGGGTTGATAGGTGCAGCAAACCACTGTGGCACATGTGTACCTGTGTAACAAACCTGCATGTTCAGCACATATATCCCAGAACTTAGAGTAAAACAAAATAAAACTTTGTAAAAAAGAAGAGAAAAAAGAAAACTAGAGAAAGACAAATAGTGTTCTTATGAAACCATTTTAATTACAGAAAGGTGAAGAATCATTTGCTCGAGAGGTATTCCACAAGCTCATTTCTATGTATTGGTCCAATTTTTATTCATTAACTTGTCTTCTCTAACTTAAAACTTCCATTTAAATGCTATAGAGATTTCTATTCATTGAAAGCACATGCAGAAGACAGAATTTGTGTACAATTATCTAAGAATGATAATTTTTGAATGTGTTACATTTATAGTATAACTGACATAATTTTTAAATTAAAATTTAAAAGCCCTGTGAGTGTCAACATTTAATAGAAAATGTTCCTAAGTAGTAACCTTGAATGAGGAGCGCAAACTGTGTAAATTGTAGAGTGCCAAGGCTGTGCTGCCCCTCCTCTGCAGGAACTCAATTCTAGTAGCAGAAACAGAAAGAGAGTCAAATAACTTGCTTAATAGTGACTACTCTAATGGTCACACAGAGCAACAAAGTTATTGGGTAGTCTGCAGAGGGAGCAATGTAACATGTGCAATATTCACATTGAATTTCAAACAGCTAAAGAAATACTTTTACCTGCCATGGAAAGCCATCTTCCTTCATTGTTCCACTGCATTCCATTGGTTGTGATGGATTCCCACATATCCACTCCTAATATGTCACCTCCTCCTTCTAATAACCTAAGAGGTTGACAAAATCTATTTCTGAAATTTAGTTCAAATGTCTTTTCTTGCCAGAAAGGCAAAGGAGCTTCATTTAACTAGCCCAGGCAACCACAGACGGTCTTGTAACATTTTATTGTAATTTATCTTCTTTCGCATTTATCCTATTTTAAATTGTTGATTTTATCGATTATGTTTTCCATGTATCTTCTGCTCTTCCCCTAATTAAACTGAAGTTCCTTGAAGGACCAGCCTCTTCCAGTCTGGTTGAGGTTGGGATCTGGAAGAGTGGACACAGTCCATTGCAGGTTGACTGCACTGGCGCATTAATCTCAAGTCTTTATTTTGTCCGCAAGTTCATTAGCAATTCAACGCAACAAGTACAAACTACCTCAGAACACATTTCTGCCCCAAATGTAAGACAGAAAATGACACAATTGAGAATATATTGGAAATAATATAGTTGCATTATTTATCAAGAATACTATGAATTCTACAAATAATATAGTGAAATAAAAGCTGCAGTCCATAACAATTTGACAGTGCATCAGTCAGAGCTGTGTATTAGAAGATAATACTTCCACATTCATAGGACAATTGGGTGTATTTTAGCTATAAGATGATTATATTTGTGCCTTAATATCTTGTTTAATTAGAGCCACAAAATTCTATTTGATTTGATGTTGGGATATCTTACAGGTATTTTGGCCTGGATTTGACAGATTGAATGAATTTAAACATTGCCAATCTATGATTCTGTTAAGACCAAAATTTCATATCAAAAAATTATTTCGATTATAAAGAAACCACAATAGTAAAAAGATTGATTGTATTGACAATTTTTAAAGTGATGACTCACATATAAGCAAATAGTGTCAATGGTTTTCGTGATTATATGATCACAGAGAGTTTTCTCATAAAAGTTATAATGTAAATGCTATCTCATTTTAGTTACCAATTAGAGGATGATATTATGTTTGCACATTAAAATGTTATTTTGCTATAATAGAGAATTTTGCTGAATTTAAAAGTTGATATTCTCCTTTCAGCTACCAGCATTTTTCTCTTTGGAAATTCTGTTCATATATAAGGCCATTGCATTATTTTCTCTCTACCTCCTTTGGCACTGCTGCATACGTGCCCTGACTCCGTGGCAGTGTCTTGTAAAGGTTTGGTCAATCCACACAGTAAGAAATAAACATTTTTTTATCAATAGAATCTTTATTACTCGGTACAAGTAAGGAGAGCTTTTTCTCCAAAGCACACGCAGCCTATGTGCTGGCAGAAATGAACCCTTGATGGAGTCCAAACACAGTTGCATACATGGGTATACGAGCTTGAGAGACAAATATGTCTCAAAACAATACTTAAATCTAGCATGTGCATATGCCACAGTACAGCATTTTTTTAAATAAGGCTAACTCTGATAAGATACAGTGCCTAACATAGTAGTTCTCAGTAAACATTTGTTTATTAAAATTGTTGACTGTTGACGTTTTGGCACCTAATTTACCGTACATAAGTGGTTAGATATGACTTTTAATATGCAGGGATTATGGAGATTATAATACATGTACATGGGACTTAAACATGCTGGAGGCCACCTAAGAGAGCGTGGGTGGTAGGACATTAATTACACAAATGCATATTGAGCATTTCAAGGTGTCCCAGATATAGATATAAACAAAAGACAAAAATCTTCACCCTCATGGAATGAACATTCTGGTAGATGAAGATCCATCTTGAAGAAGGTAAAATGAATAAAGTATGAGATGGTGATCAGCACTATGATTAAAAAAAAAAGTAATGTAGGGAACAAGATGGACAAGGCTGCTGTCATGTTAGTGGGGTTGGCAGGGAGGCTGGCACGTGGGTGGCTTTAACGAGGTGGGTGCATGAGAATCATGACCTGACCTGATGCAGTATGGGAGATGTGGAAGGAAGAATAATGGTCCCCAAAGATCTCGATTGGTTACGTCACTTTGTACATAATGGGAAACTAAAGTTGCAGGTGGAATTAAGGCTGTTACTAAACTGACCTTGAGGAAGTTATCCTGGATAATCTGAATGGACCCATTGTCATCAAAGGGTCCTTATACATGGAGGAGGGAGGTAGACAATCAATCAGAGAGAGATATGAAGATGTACACTGTAGGCTTTGAAATGGAGGAAGGGACTGTGAGCCTAAGGAATGTGAGAAAGCTGAAAAGCAAAAGGAAATGCATCCTGCCTTCACATCTTCCAGTAGTAACACAACTCTACATACACCTTGATTTTAGCCCAGTGAGATATATTTCGGTCTTCTGACCTCTAAAACTGGAAGAGGTTAAATTTGTGTTGTTGTCACCCACTAAGTTTGAGGTAATTTTTATAGCAGCAATAAAAAAAAATAATATGTGAGACATATAAACAAACTTGGCTTAGGAAAGCTTCAGGAAGAGGTGTGGAAAGGCCTGAAAAATACATGAATGGGCTTCCCGCTCCCCTTCCATGCCAGTGTCATTGTGAGGTGTGCAGGGTTTCTTGGGTCCCACATCTCTGCCCTGGTTTCCTGATGCTTCTCTCCAATCATGAGTTACCTTTGGCAGTTTTACTTACTTTAGGAAGTCTCAACAAGGAAATCTTACAAACACATTCTTCTCGTGATCCTGTTTTTCTTAAATGTATATGTGTGTGTGTGTCTGCCTGTGTAAACTCAAGGGAAAGAAAATCTGGAAAATATATGCTTCAAATGAAAAGGACTTGGAGCCAGGAGTGGTGGCTCATGCCTGTAATCCTAGCACTTTGGGAGGCCAAGGCTGGCGGATCAAGAGTTCAAGAGTTCAAGACCAGCCTGGCCAACATGGTGAAAATTTGTTTCCACTCAAAATACAAAAATTAGCCAGGTGTCATGGCAGGTGCCTGTATTCCCAGCTACTCGAGAGGCTGAGGCAGGAGAAGCACTTGAACCCAGGAAGCGGAGGCTACAGTGAGCCCAACGTGCACCACTGCACTCTAGCCTGGGCAACGGAGCGAAACTCTGTCTTAAAAAAAAAAAAGTTTGGAATTGGATGAGCAAAAGGGAACTTCCATTTTCTACTTTAGATGTTTTCCCTAGAAAGTTGGTCGATTCTCAAATATTTTGCACACACATGTTTTTAAAGAAAGAAAAAAATAAATACACAAACATTGAGAACTATATACAGATGCCAATTTTATATTGGTGTTTCTGTATATATTAAAGACATTTTGCAACCCTTACTGCAACCTGAAATGTTGGTATTTTCCTACATGGCCCATGCTTGGCAAGACATATGTGATCAGGTGGATTGTTTTGACTATGGGAAGTCAGAGTAAGTTTATTTTCTTTTCTCTTGCTCAATCATAAACAAACATGAGGAGAAATCAGCAGTTATACTAACCCCCAAATCATATATTCATCATAAGTCAAAACAGGCAACTATTGGCAATTTCATATGACTTAATTTAAATATTATTGCAGAAGAGAAATCTTGTGAGTCCATAATATATTATGAAAGTAGATACATGGGCACATACACCCTGACATAGTCCTATTGCATCTAGAAAGACATTGTGCTTTGGGTTCTTTGATTATCAATCAATGAAAGGTCTGTAAAAATGAGCGCAATTTAGGCAGTCAGAATCAGCATAAGCAAAATGAAAAGGAAAAAAAGACACACTGAAATGCAGCTTATCTATTTACTCAGCAGTTGATAAAGCCTGACAAGTTAATTAAGTCACTTTTATTAAGGTTACAATAACATGTGATACCTCAGTGATAATACACTTAACTGATGTGGACAATATTTTTTTAAAAAACACACTAATGAAAAGTATAGCAATTAAAAATTTATACTTTAAAAATCATTTAAACTAAATGATCTAAAATTAAGTCATCTGAAGTAATAAAATTTTGTCTGCAAGACGATTTTTAAAACACCAAACTGCCCGAGAATGATGGCAGAAAATCCACAATTGTTCAACACATTCAAAATGGGAATGGGAATAAATATTTTATAATATAATACAAAAGAATCAATATTTAAAAGCCTTCAATCATACTTTACAAAATTCTTAATGCAACTAATGTTTCTGAGATGATGATATCAGATAAATACAATTATTTTCAGGTATTTTATCAGATTAAGGGTATATGTTTATTATCTCAAGCCCAGCTTAACTAATTTTATTCTCAGGGTCAAAAACTTTCTGAAAATAACTGCTCAGCGATGTTCATTATTAATAGTGTTCCTCTCTCGTTAATAGTTTATGGTGAGCTTCTCAGAATATTATGAGACTGTAAAAATTCTATCCCAATAAATGTGTCTATAGTAATAAATTGGATATAAGTTATAGTCTATGAGTTTTCACATTGATTTATGCTTGTCGTAACAAGTAGCTGCACATGGTCTGCGCAACCTAGCAGAGTGCAGCCATATGGTTTGCTATTTGTGGGTACAGAAGACTCAGAAATAATCCCCATTTAGAGAAAACTATTATAAAACGAGATCAGAAAACCACTTTACAAACATTTGTTATTTCATTTCTAAACTAATTTGAGCAGGAAGCCTCCTCTAGATCAACAATTTATTATTTCTGCAGGATACCCTTTTACTTGACACAGAAAACCAAAGCCAATTGAATGTGCTTCTGGAAGTGATTACAGGTTAAAGATGAGAGCGCGCAACAGAGATTTGGGGTACACACACATTTGGTACATTTGTCCACCTGATAAAATCCTGCATTTTATTTTCTCATTACAATTCTGTTATACACATAATTGACATAGGTTTTTAAATTAAAATGAAAATAAATCAACTTACATTTTAATTATGAAAACTGCAATAATTCATTATGCAATCCAAAAAGTTTTATGCAGTCTAAAATTCTAGATGTAATAACTCAACTCTAAATATCAAGATAAAAACTGAAAAACTCCATTTGTTATCGTAAAACTCAGAAATGTTCTCATGGTTAGCATTTTTGTACTGAAGATACAGTACCAAGATGATGGGCTATTTTGTATCCAGGGTTTGTGTTGTGTTCACCCAGACTTGGTGAGTTACTTTAACAGCATATATTTCCCCCTCTCTTAAACAGAAATGTGAATCAAAAAATACTGAAGCATTTTGAACTCTGACATTTTACCTTTGACTATTTCCAAATAAAAACTTAAAATTTCTAGTTCTGTAAAAAAAATCGAAATATTTGTCTTCTTAGAGATTTTTGGAATGATTTTGTATTAGATTTAAAATATTCATTTAGTAAGTTTAAAATGACAGAACCATTTAAGTAAGAATGCATTTAAGTATTGTCACATAAATAATACAAAATATTTTAAGTAGCTTCATGGGTTTTATCTTCTTCAGTACAAGTATGTGATACTAAAGCTGATAGCAAGTAGAACACTTCACCCACAGGTGAGAAATGAGAAATTTTAAGGCCTATTGCACACAACATAATTTCACAGTGGGTCAGCACAAATTTATATAGCACTGGTGTTTCTATAATTGGAGTCCATTGGAAAAAATGCCCAGTATTCTATGCTCAACAGTGTTCAAATACAGCTCCATCTGGGTACTTTGCTGATCTCATAATAATAGGCATCTTATTAAAATGTAAAAATAATACAAGCAAATTTCAAAATTAATTATCTTGAAAAATGCCTTGCTTCTTGACCAAAGGTTTTTTTTTTTGATCCCTAATACAGTTACAGCAATACAATTTTTTTTAAATTGATGTATATATATATTTTAATAAAAATTTGATGACAATTTCAAATTTCAAAAATAAAACCAAATGTTTAAACAGTGGAATATGTTAAAAAAGAAGCAGAAAAAAAGTGTGAAATAAATTTAAATCTTATAGTCAAAATCTAATTTTTTTTAATTAGAGGGAAGAGTGACCCCTCTTCCTATTTAAGTTCCACTCATACATTTCTAAGATTTCCTCAGTTGCTTTCTGTGTAATGTAATGCTGTTCAGCTACTTTATTTCATTAAAACTGTACTTGCTCTTCAGAGAAAGACGGACTTATTATTCTGCTTTATTGGAGCATTCGTTTATTAAGTTTTAAAGAGTGTCAGTGCTTCTTTTAGAAAGGCAAGGGTTTTTAATAACTAAAAGATGAGATGATTTTTAAAACTTGATATTTGTTAAAGATACTTCACAAAATTATTAGAATGTATGACAGAGCTTGATGTTTAGAGAACAAAATATTCCTGAGAAGTGGTGCATTTAGGCATTAGTTGCACAAGGAGACAGAGGAGGGTTGGTCTGATCAAGCAAGAGATTGATTTGATATTCACAACTTTAAGCAAAAAAAAAAAAAAAATTACTGTGTTTCATTTGGTTTTAAATCAAACGAGTGGGCTAGTTTGAATTCTTCTCTTTGTATGTCCAGCCCAGCCCTGTCCCTTTTCTTAGCCCCAGGTTTTTGCCAAGTTCTGCTCCCGGAATATTCTTTACTAGAGACACCCAACATTTTTGCTCATCTTCAAGCTGAGAAACCTTTAACCTTCCCTCATTCATCAGCAGGCTATCACTCATAAACTAAATTTAAAGTTTTAGCAATCTTCAAATTATGAAACTCATAAATACTGTAAGATTAGATTTCTAATTTTATAAATATTATAAATTTGGTATATTTTTCAAAATAGAAACAGAAAATTGGATCCCTTAGATTATAGCAGTAAGAAACACAAATCCTGACTTGGGGGCAGAGAGGAATCTAAGAAGTTGGGTGGCACACCTGCCCTGTGTGGCTCTTACCTAAAAAAGCAGAAGACGGCTGGGCGCTGTGCCTCAGGCCTGTAATCCCAGCACTTTGGAAGGCTGAGGCAGGTGGATCATCGGAGATCAGGAGTTCAAGACCAGCCTGGCCAACATGGTGAAACTCCTCTCTATTACAAATACAAAAATTAGCTCAGCGTGCTGGTGGGCGCCTGCAATCTCAGCTACTCGGAAGGCTGAGGTAGCAGAATCGCTTGAACCCAGAAGGCAGAGGTTGTGGTGAGTTGAGATCACACCACTGCACTCCAGCCTGAACAAAAGTGAAACCCCATCTCAAAAAATAAAAATAAAAAGAAGCAGCAGCAGCAGAAGGCTGGATGTCTGGAGGTCAGAACAGCCTCCACTGTAAAATGCCTTATTGGTCTACAGGCGTGAGAAGTAAGTACAAATAAGTCAGTCCTTCAAAGTAAATGTGACTCAACCTTTTTCTCAGTCTCAAACTATTCTTGTTCCTGAATAAAATCAGTTATGCCCACTTATTTTATCTTTACTTTTTTCCTTTTTCTTTCCTCTCCATTTTCCTTTTTCCTTCCTCTCATTTGTCTGTCTTGAGCTACTATATCTGATAAATATCCACATTGTGACTGAGTGAATGCTTTAAAACGTTTAAGTCAGTAAATATTTTTTCCATAAACAAATAATTTAAATCACCAGAAAATAAATGCTATGGTTTACCAAGCTAAGGGACTATACAAGTTCATGCTGGAATTATACTGTGTAAATCACAATACCATGAAATAGCAGTCATGTTTTCCAAAACAAGTATCTATGACAAAAAATGTGTTCTTCAAATAATAAACAATAGCATCAAATTTCAGTGAACCAGTTAAAAAACAATGCCTCCTTGGTAATCTTTAACCACCAAACATAATCATAGAGCCACTGTGAAATTGAACCTAAAGTGCTAAAACCTATTCTAGAACTGGCATAGCTTTGTGATCCTTAAATGGCTTCTGAATGTCATCAAAAGAGGAGCTGAGTACTTCACACATTGATGGGCAGTATTGCAAAAGAGACAAGAAACGATGGGTTAATCAGGTCAAAGCTAAAAGCCCTGGGACTGCCACACCCCACACCTGAAACTTACAGGCCACAGCTGAGTGCTCAGAAGGGAACCGTGCAGGACACAGTTCTCTCTGTTGGCTGCTGAAAGGTTTCCATAGTGATACTTTTTTACTAATTTATTGAATAACTTAACATTTACTTTTTTCCCAGTTTTCTTTTGCAAGCACTTTGAAACATATCCCCTTTTAAACTTTCAAATTAACTTTTACTGAACCAGAACCGTTTATATCCAAGTGGAAACTGAGCATTGTTCCATGAAGATTTACATTTTATAAATGATCCTTGGAAATATATGAAAAATTTGACTTGAAAATCTTCATTTCATAATTTTCTTATATTGCTTCTAAGATAGGAAATGATACCATACGATTTCTATGCCTCACAAGTATATGTTGTGAAAGGTTCATTAAAATGTATTCTATAGTTAGCAATGTTTTTAAAAAATGGCAAATTTGTTTAGTAATAAAAATAAAAACTTTAAAACAAACAAGCCAAATTTGACATATCAGATAAATCGATTTTTTGGTGGTGTTAAAGTGACCTTAATCATTCTGATTACCGGACGTCTTCTCCTACTTGAACGCAAAAGATGGTGTCTATAAAAGCCATGTCTATCACAATAACACCCATAATAGAAAGTTTCTATAAAACAACATTTTTGTCTACTTCTAAAAAAATTTACAATTAACTTTTAAGGTGTTTTCTATTTTTCATTATTCAATTTTTATTTTTCTAAGTAATTCAACTAAATCTTATGATATATAAGACCTGTGTAAAAATGTTAAAGAGAATTTTATTTATATTTCCTTCTTCATACCTACAAAATCACAAATCTGCTGCAAATGAAAAAGGCCAAAACACTTGCAGAGATATCTGTGTTTTCAATTTTATTCTTGAATATGATAAAGATATGTAGAAAAATCTCATGTAGATTTCTGAACTCAAATACTTCCCTACCATATTGGAAAATTATATTTCTGAACATAATAGTTTGAGTATACAAGTGACCCACCCATGCCAAATCTTAGGGGTAGGACTGATATTTTTTTGTGTGCCCTTATTTAAAACGGTCATTGCTTTAAGAAGTTGGTGTCAACTGGCCACCACCCTACATATGGTATAAAAAATTCTTCTGTGCATTTCCATGGTTCCATGAGTATAAGAAATGCTTTGTGCTTCTATTTACCTTGCTTCACACATTGCTTATTTTTGTGACTTACTTGTAAGGTAGAAAGCGCTGTGGTTTAAAATGAAGCTCCAGATTTTCCCAGTTTAAAATCAAAGTGTGCACATTTTCAGAATAATATGTCTTCAGCAAGAAGGACATGCTAGCCATCACTGGTGTCCATAACCAATTATTTCCCCCATGTTGGGGGACAAGGTTTTGTTGAGTTGTTGCTAAGTTGGTATTTCCTTGAAGAAATGACTTAAGCCACCCTGTCTAGTAAATCTACTAGGAAAAGAGATAAAAATATAACATATTAGCCTCACTTTACTAATGTCACATTACTGAATCAGTGAAACCTACCTGTATAGATTGAAATACCCTTTAGATTTTATTCATCAGGTAGTTATCGAGCATTTTCTAAGTCCAGGCATTCATCTATGCCCTGGAAAATCTGTTGTGAAGAGATTAAAGCCCCTGCCTATAGGATGCTTCCATTTTAGAAGTGGCAGTGGGAGGGGCTTCCAGTAGCTTTGGTCATAAGTGTTTGCTCAGATTTAAGTTGAATTTCTTTACATTGTGACTGTATTTCAACAAAAACTTTGTACTTCCAGCTTTACCCTTGGGTTAATAGTGGAAAGCACCAGAGTCCTTTCATATTAGGGGATACATTGGCATGTGTTTTAGAGACCTTGCAACAATGTTTCCCAATAAACATTAAATTCACTCCAAGCTTATAAGAACACAATCAAGTTGAATCAAGATTCATCAATAAATTGAGAATAAGAACTGCAAGACACTTGCCAGAGAATCTATCACATTCTTTAAACAATTGTAAAGGACTTAGCTTTCCTTTTAATCCATTTATAAGTCCTAAATAAGTTACGAATCCCTCAGAGTGATTTTCTAAACAAACTTGAATATTATTATTTTGTCTTTTTAAAACTAAGGCTTTACTAAAAAAAGAGCAAGATTGTATCTCTGTAATGTAAAGATCTAATGGTATCCATTAGGATGCTTTAGTACTCTACTTCCTATTCAAAAGCATAAAGATTGCTTTAATACCTACACAGAAGAGTTTTGTGCAATTAATGGTTTAGATAGCTGTTTATTGAAGAAAGGAATAAGATTTAATTATTTTTGTTTTCAGGAGAAAAATTTCTACTGAAGTCTCCCTTTTAATGTTTATCCTATCTATAATACACCCATGCTAATCTAAGAATAATTGAGAATGTTTACTCAATTTATATTTATTGATTTCAACATATATTCTTACTTTGGAAAAATAGGTATTTCATATTCTAAAGATTTGATGGGAAGAGTCTAGTATCAATTTAGCTCTTAAAATAGACTTCTCATAAACCATGAAGCTAGATATCTCTTTTAAAAATCAACTCAATATATCACTTATTTATTCAGTAAGTTTATAGCAGCCGCTCAAATCTAAATCCTTCCGTATTTGTAGGGAAATACCCTACAGGTTTAAACATCACCTAGATCTGCTCTTTTGGTTCCTTCAATAATATGTGGACAGATTTGAGAACATTTAAGTCTACATAGGAGGAATAGTCGAATACTCTAATTGGCAGAATACCTGTACTGCAGTTTCTTTCTCAGATAATTGTGTGTGTGTGTGTGTGTGTGTGTGTGTGTGTGTGTGTGTGTGTGTGTGTGAAAGAGAGAGAGAGACAGCAAAAGAGACAGAGAGTGAGAATTCTGCACAAAATTAAGCAAGAAAAGGAAATATGCAGTTATGCTTCTTAGCAAGGAAAGGTAACTTCTTTTTAGAATTCAACATCCAGAGTTGCTGTGTCTAGAAGAACTATTATTCATCTTCTCCAAGCCTAGGCTTTTCCCCTAAATGCATAAGCTAAAAGATGGGACTTTGATAAGTAATATTTAAAATTGATTTTATTTTATTGTTACACGCAAGATTCTGCGAATTCCTTAATTCACTGTACAATCTAATTACAGCTTGATTTCTCAGTGGGAAAATATATTACCCTATCTTCTCTCAAGTTACTTTTTGATTATTATCTTCTATGGCTACTGCAGCCCTGGATTACAGCCCAGTCATTTCTTTCAGTTTAGTTCTCTCTGTAGCACTGAGTATTGCAGTCGATTTGATCATACAGCATTTAATATTGATTATGGAACTGGTGAACAGACTATACTATTCAGGCCTGGCTGTTGTGGATACATTTTACAGCATGTATTCATAATAATGCACCTTTGTAGGTGAATTGTGGTTAGTGATTAGAGTTGCCAGGAAGGTTTCATATTTAAAACTCATTGAGTTTATAACCGTATTAACAATTATAGGAACAAAAACCTGCTCTGCATCTAATTATTTTTCCTAAAATATTTTTTATATATAATCATCATCAAAAAGTATATGTGTAAACTGTGAGTATTGTGCTCTGTTGAGTGCTGCTTAGTTTTTTTGTATTTTTTTTTTAATCTGTGCTTCTTAAGAACACCGTTTAATGTTGATGTGGTGCTGACAAAGAGAGCAATATGGGGTTCTTGTCTCAGAGAGGAGACCAAGTGTAAGCAAAGGAATGAAAATGCTGAGAAGAAGCTTGCCTTTATTCTGTTTCTGCTCTCTCTTTTGTGATCTCAGCATCTCTCCTTTCTACCTGTCTCTGTTTCCTGATCTGTCTCTCCTCTTTCTACACCTCCCCTACCCAAACACAGACACACACTTCCAGGGCTTTGGAGACAGGCCTCTGTAGAGTGTGTGACTACAGAAACTGGCCTTAATAACATGAGGTGCTAATCGTTTCTGCCTGCTGCTCCTGCGTCCAGCATCCTTTGCATCTGTCTTTAGAAGCTCTCATTCTCTGCTCACTTGGGAAGGCCAAGGTTTTGGCCAAGGGAAACACTCACACAATTGCAATAGTGAATTAATAGTCTAAACTCAGAGTTAAGAAGCACCAAGATCAATGTGCAGGACCTGTGTGCCCCCTGTCACCTGCAGACTACCACCTGTTCCCGCTCTGGTGACTCTTCAATACTGTGCTGGACTCAGCTGGGGTCATGGGCCACAGAGACTTCCTGGTTTGCCAGGTTTCCAGTTACACAAGGGTATCTTTATCATAAAGCTACTGTTTTCCTTTTTAAATTAAATTTGTTATCTTTATTTTTTAAGTTAACAGTTGGTCATGTGGCTCTACTTTTGAGGACGGCATTTTTTTTTCCAGTTAAAGACATAAAACTAAATGTAGCTCACTTATACAGACTCTGGGTCATGTAGACTCTGGAAAAAAAATTTAAAATTAATTGCAATTGTGTAAAACATAAAACTTAAATTCATTCATGCCTACATTGCACAGACTTGCACAGTGAATTTGGTTCTATAATATTGACTTTTGTTACACAAGATGTGTTACGTTGACCAGAGTCAGAATCTCTCCCCTAACAGAATTGACAACATAATATTTGACAGATGATTTGAGATAATTTTGATTACCTTTTAATAGAGAGCCTTTGATTTAAAAAAATAAAAATTTCCATATTAATTTTTGAACTGCATGAGATCAGTGTTTGAGCTTATTTTTAATACTTTTTTGGACCAAACTTTAAGAAACTATGCATGTTTAAAATTATTTAAGATGCTTTTTGAACATTCTCTACAAGAATTTTTCATGAGCTCAAGTTTTATTGCATTTCTGATTGGAGCTATGAAGAACAGTCAATATAAGCACAAAGAAGCCACCAGGAAGAAAAAAAAAATACAGAAAGAAACCCTAAAAAGTCCCATGTTGATTCAATATCGTGATACAGATAAGATCATGGTGGAGCTGAATATCAAATAAGGCAACTGCCCAGGCTAACAAAAAGATGTCTTAGAGGACCCATCCGCATTGCAAACTGGATGACAACGCCCTGTTAAATGTGACTTGGGTTTGAAGAATTTTGAAGGCCATAACTGTTTAGCTTCCTCTGTAAACAACATTTAAGGCTCCTTCTTATCTTGTTCCATACACAAGGAGGAGGTTTTTTGCTTTCGTTTAACAAAAGTGTTTTCAACCTTACAGATGTAGGCAGGTAAAAAAAGTCCTTTTCTCTAATAAAGACTTTCACTAACAACACTTGGTTTCATTGTATGCATTAAATCTGTGTTAAAACACAGCCCCTCAATGTTAACCAAAACTGCATTGAGGGACCTCTGATTCACAAGCATATTTTCATTTAATCAAAGACACCTGGTTTTTTGAATATCTGACTTTAAATAATTCTGAGTAATTTTTTTTTTCTTGTTCTTTGATAAAGGACTTTCTTTTTCTATAGCTGGTGCCATCAAAATGCATTGGTCCCCTCCACCCCTAAACCAAAGAAATAAACAATATTCACGTAGGGGGAATCTAACTTAAGCAATTCACAGAGTATACAAACATTTATTGGTACAAAACCTGCAACATGAGTTTTTTGTTAAATTTTAACAGTGTTTTCTCAAATCTTCAAAGCTTGCCTTGATGGTTTGCTGAAGTAATTGAACCACTCTTGAGTTGTTTTATACAGGACATCTTATCTTTCTTTCATTACTCAGGCTGTGGCTTCTTTTCTATTCCCATGAAATCCATGTACACACTTTAGAAGCCCTCCTGAACAAGCTCGCTTCTAACTTTCACAGAGCCCTTAGCACAATTTGAATACGAAAGAGATACTGAATAAAAAGCTTTAATCTCTTGTCTGTTATGCTGCTTTCTTGCCTCTCTTCATCTCCTCCTCTTCCAAGGGCTTTTCTGTGTGAGTAAAGTGAACACTTTCTGTTTAAAGTGAAGTGTGATATTCAAGAAGATGCATTCGGTAGGCTGAGATCGGGAAGCGGCTCCTGTAAATCTCCTCTGTCAAAAATTTAGCTACGTTTCTGCTGCATTGCCTTCTGTTTAAGTCTTTGCAGGTAAAAGATTAGTAAAGAGCTCTCCGTGAACAAAAATCATTCAATCAGCAGAATGTACAGGGAGTATCAAATGTGCCCTCCGCCTCAAATACTGTGGGGTTCTCTCCTCTGATACCTCTTCCCCTCGGTGAGCTGAAACTGCTTGAAAGGGTTTTCTGTTCTCTGGTCTCTTGTCAATTTGAATGCCAGGAAATGAGCCCCCTTTGTGAGATTAATTAATAGCAGGAGCGGATCGGCCGAGCCCAATCGCCACGCAACGGAGCTGTAATTGCTACTTTGTGGAAAGGAAAGAAAAAAAGTTTGGGTTGCCGTGTAAGAAGAGGGTTTAAGGAAAGTTCTTTGAACTAGAGGTCTCAGCGCACTGGATTAAGGCAAGAAGCAAGGAGGCCTTTGAAGTTTGCTAAGAGGTTTTGGAGGGGAAAAAAGTTGGGTGGCAAACGGAGCTGGTAACATCAAAAGCGCTCTCACCGCTCCTCACCTGCTTGGCTTCCGAACGGGGCCCACGGGCTGGAAAGCAGCCTTGCAGGTCAAGTGACCAGCCAGGATGGCGGCGGGTGGGTGTTTGTTTATTTGCGATGCTGACATGCACTGTTGTTGCAATGAAGGTGCGTATCTCAAATTAGAGGTGCTGATTTAAGACTCTGCTCTTGGATGCTCATATAGAATGAACCTGCATCTGCCACAGGATCCCCCCGATTGATTTCTGTCATTCCTTCACGCCACTTTCCCTTCTAATATCTGTAAAAGCAGTTTACAAACTTTCCCTGCTTATCATTTAGCAATGATATATTGATAAGAGGAAAAAAGGATGAGATTATTACAGAAAACATATCCATCCCCTGTCTGGAAATTAGAATTAGTGAATGCCATGTATTCTCAACAGGGACAATATCGCCCCCAAGGGGGTGAAATTGATTCTTGGGGATGGGGGGGGCTGAAAAAAAATCTTATCTGTTATAACCTTTTATGGCTCTCTAAAGGACTCCAGTACATCAACGGATACACAATATATCTGAACTAATATGATTTCATGGGGAGGGAAACAATTAGAAATAAAATATCTACAAAGGCTCTTTAGGGGTCACAATAAAACATATAATAAACCCCGAGGATCACTGGTGTAAGCAAATTTCTAAAAAGTTGGGTGAATTTCATTTCATAAAAATTGTATATTGACCAAAAGTTATCTCAAGCATATGTGTTTCCCATTTTTATATGTAATAGGTTGTATTTCAATATATTTTATACTTCCAAATCTTATAGTACATTATTTTATTATTTTATTAGACTTGTCAGACTGATGCCTTGAGAAGATCCACATATTTGAAATGAAAATGTGAATAGATTTTACTTCTTACCATTACAATTTGCCCATAAACTCAGATTGCACACTTGATTTTTAGGAAAAAAATAATACAATTAATTTGCCTGAGTTTTTTAGCTACCTTCTGAAATATTACAAGTTCCAAATTTAGAATTTAAAAAATAAACTGTAGATCTACATCTTTTATTAACACAACTTATTGAATCCATTCAAACTTTGCATAGCATGCTTTTTCTCTTAGGCTAATGAGGTTATGTGCTAATTTCAAATGATAAGCAGTATTTAAGGAGAGGAGTTATACAAGAAAAAAAACCTTGACATTTCTTGGCTAATGGGATTGTTTTAGAACTCTCACTAATTTAAATGCAAAGGTTTTTCTTTCATTTTGAACGCAACTTCCAAGATAAATACATAAAATTTAAATTTAACCAAATGTGTAAATATTTAGGGATATGCTTTAATAATGAGAAAATCTTATGTTCCTCTGTTTTTAATCCATAACCATGCTGTATTTTTCTCCCATTAAAATGACAAGGAATGTTTGAAAATCCAGAAGCCCAGTTTGGGCTGAGTAAACCAGAAACTTTTCTAGGCCTGCCTTGCAGCTAGACATCATGTTTCTCAGCATCACCACCATTCAGAATATTATTCTTCACTGACCTTGAGAAAGAAGTTTTGGAGACTTTGCTCTAAGAAAAATTTATATACATGGGAATATGCATAGGGAGCCATGTCTTCTCTTTTCCAATGTATTTGATCCAATGTGTTCAGAAAGATATTCAGTAGAGTAGCGGTCTTAGCAAAAAGGACTGGTGACATTTTAGGGCTTCTTTTTCATTGACATCCAATACCACTTCGTGCTGCACAAGCAAGTTGGCCTAGCCTAGCATTCAGCCCACAGTGAGCAATCAATAAACGTTGTTGACTGACCTCCGTTGGTGCACCCAACATATCAGCCCATGGACTCTGCAGCCTCATTACAGAACCACCTTGGGGGACATGCCATTTTGAAAGTTTTACAAATATTTTTAATACAGTGAGTGAGTGAATGAAGTAGCTGGTAATTATGACTCCATTGCTAGAATTCCCAATCCCCAATCTTTCCAAACTTGCGGGAACACATGTCTCTGTTTCCAATGAATGCCATGATTCACCTCACTTTGCAGAGATCTCTCCACTTCATGCAGAATAGAAATTATGGACATATAGAAATGTATACAATATAAATGACTTAAAATATATGTTCTATAATATTGGCTGTACTGTATTCTACTAGCTGTCAAAAAGCTGCATATAATTATGCTCATTAAGAAAAACAGGCATTTATTCAATTACTTTTCTACTGCCAAAATAGTTATCTATTATATCAAATATATTAGTTTATGCCATGCATGTTAAAGTTTACCACTCCTTGAGGCTTGTATCTGCAACATTTTTGAGCTATCTGGAGGATTATAATTGCGTGCACACATCAATTATGGATTGGATTCAGCATTTTCAGATAACTTCCCAAATCGCAAAGACAGCACAGTGGTCTCCAGGCATTTTCAGGCCAGTTTGATTACAGGTGTAGTACACACAGTCTTGTTAGTTCTCCGTGATGAGGGCTTCCTTTACCTGCTGGGTCTCTGGGAGAGAAACTGACCATTGCTTTTCACTAACAATTTCTTCTTGTTCCCCAGAGATGCCTTAATGAGCCCCTCGGACATGGCCAAAGGCAATCTTGTTCTCTGGGCCAGTGAGGTGAAAAGCCAAAGCTTAACCTACCAGGCAAGCAATAATTAATAAGGTATCTTTGATTCATCTCAATTCATTAACAAAGTTACAAGTTTGAGGGCCTTAAGGAATACAGTGTTTTTCTGTCATTTCATTTACAAGTATTGAATGAAACACCCATGCCAAGGTATGTTAGAAAATTAACTTACAAAGAAAATAAATGAACGTAGAATACTAATTGGGAGAAAGTAACTGACAGATACTGCAAAAGATTGATTTTAGGGAAAATGGAGAAATCTGTTTTCTGTTTATTTTAAGGACAGGAAATGAATACTGATTAGAAATGTATAGGCAGTTGCGTCGTGCAGCATTTGGTAATGTTTTCACTGGATATTTGATTTGTCTACGTTTTTCCCAGATTTTAGATTGGATGCCAGTTATCAGAGTGAGTTTTTTGTCTAATAGTTAGTTGGACTTCCTTGGATACATGGCTCTTAAATTATGAGCATTTGCCATGCCTTCCTGTGGAAAAATAATTCAAGCACAAATGTCACATTGCCACAGAAAGAAATGCCTCTTTTAAGTAGGCAAAAGAAGGCTGAGATGATGTGGTTCAATTTCTGCTGGCTTATTTTTTTCCTAAGAAACCGTTGTGAATTTTTTTAAAAAAATAAAAGGACCCTTTTGAGTTTATAGGAATATTGAAGTACTATGCTATTATTCCTTAAATGTGCTGCCTGGATATCTATCTATCTATCTATCTATCTATCTATCTATCTATCTATCCATCTATCTATATATTTACCTATTTAGCTAATAGATAAAGTATCCTCAGATAGATATCCTCTAGGATGAAAACAAAAACAAATCAAAGCCATATTCCTACATAAGAAATGTTAGTTTTAGAAGAGTGTATTATAATGCAGCCCCTCAGAGAAAGAGAGGAAGTATCAGTCACTGTGGGTGCACATTAAGCTGTTGCTTAGTATTGCCATCCAGTTTCAGTAGGGGCGGGAGCATCTCATCTGCATTTGTTGTGTTCCAGCCTTGCTAGGGGGCCTGCCTCCATAGTGAATAAGGTGACTGTGGAAACAGCTTGGAGGTGGCAGAGAGGCTATGGCAGAGACAAGCTGCTTCCCTAATCAGCTTTGCTGGGACCACCACATGATAGCCTCTGTGAAGAAATTTAGAGACCCTTCTGCAGTATCTCCTGGAACTGCGTACAGTGTACATGGGCTGGAGTCAAAACTCTTCTGATTCTTCATGGGAATTTTGGAAATGCAGTAGTGAGGTTGTAGTGACATCTAAAGGCAGACTCTTCAACTTGTACTGCGCTTCCAAACAGCCTGCTCGTTTTTAACCAATGCTTCTAATGATAGGTTCTGACAAATTTCTCCTAAAATGTGCACAAAGCAGCTTTACCTCAGGTCTTCTCTTTCCTCAGTCTGTATCGTTGAGAGCGGAAATTTTCTTGCCATCTGTGAATACCTCTCTTGTATACAATATTCTATCTCTTCTGTTGCTACTGCAAGGTTGCCTTCTCTGAAACTTATACTCTTAACAATGCTTTGGCCTCATCTTGAGGCCAAACCAGGCTAAAGTATGTAAACCACACCTTGGGTGAGAACCTCCACTTCCTCTGTGCCAAGATTCTGCCTTGGTGGCAATTACACAGCTGGCTGCCTATGTAATGCTCCCTTTTCTGCGTTCCTGGAGCTAACAATATGCTCCAGAGGCTGTATAAATTTCCTCTGAGGGGTAGGCTTTGTCCGAGCCACCTGCTGCTATCATGAATTGGATGCAACTGCCTTGCCACTTGGCACAAGGAAATACGCACTTTTAATGTTGGGTGCCCACATTTGAACTGCACTTCTTTTCTTCTTCTTTCAATAAAATGACCTTTACCTTTAGCTATTTCTGTCTTTTTTTTTTTTTTTTTTTTGCATCCTCAATTCCGTAGGCTTCTTCCTCCTACTTCCTCACTCTCAGTAGGGACTTCTAACCTTGTCCTTGATTATCCTGCAAAGGGGCTGGCTTTTCACCACCACCTCCTCCCTAGGCATTCCGGCTGTGGCCATTTCAGTGACCTGCTGTCGTATTTTGGTTGGGCCCCTCAGTCTCTTGGTGTGCAGAATAGCGCATCTTAAGTGTCTCATGCCTTGATTTGCTTTCACCATCCTTAAACAATCAGATGCATCCCATTGGCAAATTTGACAAGGGCAAGAAAATTCGACCATGTACACAAGGCAACAGGGTATTTTGCATGCAGGTGATTCCCAACAATAATGAAACCTGAATTATTGCTCTCCATTGAGGGGATGGCAGTTTTTCTTTTCTTTTTCTTCTCTTTTAATGGCTTCAGTGAAAGACCTATAAAGTTGCATTGAATAGTTGGAAGATAATAACACCAGTGGTAAATGTCCCTGCGTAGGTCCACCACCCTGTCCCTGGCAGTAATCCTGGCCTTGGGGATCTGAAATTTCCTAAAGATGTATTAGTGTCGTATACACATGTGCTCTTGTACGCTCATAATCCTTTTCACTGGCTTCTTAGCTGCATGCTTTGTATTTAAATTTTCCTTCTGACCAAGTAAATCCCTTTGGATGAAGTGACAGGATCTTTTCAGCACCCATAGCTGGTGACAGCTGGTGGAGAAACTCTGAAAGGCTGCAAAGTGTTCCTTACTAGCTTTCTTCAAGACCAGTGCCAGCCACCAGCTGAGCCATTTCTTAGTTCTCCCTTCAGGCATCAGTCAGTTGAAGAGGCTCACAGTAAATGCTAAAATATAATAGATATTAATATAAAAGACAATGTATGTACTTCTGACTTAACCATGTCTGTAATTAGGTACTTATTTATCATCTATGAACATGGAACTTTTTCATCAGTTCTGGTACAGCCCTTTATTAATACTGTATGAAGTATATTTTGGCATCTGAAATGCAGTGAAAATGGCTTTGAAAGCAGTGATTGCCGATAACCATTAAAGAAAAAAAAAACTGCTCAGCTCGCAGGGCCAGATGCGAGCTGTTTCCCCTTCTACAGTGAAGTTTCCTTGTGAATTTTAACTTGTAATATATTCTGTTGTTTAAAATGAAAATTGAAAGATGTCTCTTTGTGTGTGTGGGAGGGGGTCCCTGTGGCCCATTGCCATTGTTAGATTAAGTAATGAGGTAATGAGAAAGACTCATCCTAAATAAGAAACTAGACTTTGAATGAATGTGGGCACTAGCAGTAAGCTAGACCTCATGTGGAATTGTTTAGTTCTGAATAGTTACCTAACCAGAGGCCAGGTCTATATTTTCTGAAAAAGCAAAATAAAATAAAATTTTCAAGAGGAACACAAGATAATCATTTTACAGCAACATTTTGTTGTCATTAGGATTTCTTTATAAAGTTATATTTCTAACATACCTCATAATCCTTCTAGAAATTAAGCATCAGCTAACATATAAAACATGTCTAAAATGTAAAGTAATATACTGTCTCTAAAGATGTCCAGCTATTGATTAATTTTTCACATACTTTCTCTTTTGTTTCTTTTACCACTTTTGCTTACTCTTTTCTCAATTTTTTGAAGCATGAAGAGAGTTGAGAGAGTATTTTATTATTTCTGTCTGAATACATATAAATTATCCCTTGAAACTAGGCTTTGAGGGAGGAAGTATTTGTTGCTGTATATTATGTCCATGTGGAAATCTGATAGAGCATAGGCTAAATCAAGCAGATGGCCAGAAATGTTGGTTATTCCAGAACTTTGAGAAGTCTTGCTTGAGACAAATTATTTGACAATCCAAAATTAATAGCAGGGTCTACCATTCTGGTTTGTTAACAAAAAATTACATAGAAATGAAAACTTTTCTTTACACATGCAGAAATGTGTGTGTGGGGGTGTGTGTGGGGGGGTGTGTATACGTAGTTTTCCTCTTGCATTTCCAATGCTTTTAAAATTGACATAATTTTACTATTAAATGACTGACATTCTGAGAATATTTCAAGAAACAAATACTGTTTTTCATGCTATGATTCAGTTTTACAAAAGCTGTTACACTTGAGTTAAAGATGAGAAAATTAATACAAAAAAAAGGAAAATAGTTGAACCTTACCCTGTATTTCAGGGTCAAAAACAATGTATTGGCAGCAAACCAGGTTCTGTGCCTTTTGTGGAAGAGAATGGTACAATTTGGAATTTTAAATCCTGAATTTTTATTTTTGTTGTTCTGCATCTAGCATTCAAAATTTTCATATATCTGTGTACCTCTGATTGGGAGGAGGAAATGTTATACAGGGTGCTAAAAGGAAACTGGAGACTTTTACAAGTATAAATATGTAGCTGAGCCCTCAAAATAAGCACTTTGCAAAACATCAAATGATACCTTTTTCTGAAATATGAGAAAAAGTGCTAAACTCAATAATCATGGCATGCTAAAAGAATATTAAATAAGCTGTCAAAAGAATAACATTTCTCCTAGAATCAATTAAAGTAAGCAGTCTGCAAATAATAAAATTAGAATCAGAGTTTGTTGTCACTGGTGATGGTTGTGTTTGAACCAAAAATGCACATGGGCTTTCAAATATTCAAGTACTTCACCATCATGTTTTTTGCACCTGATGAATTATTAATACAGGGCTTGTGCTGGGCTCGCCAGCTATTTCTGAATGCCTATTAGTAAGTCACAATTTGATGTGTCACCATGAAGGGTGAAGGGGATGTCTAATAAGAATATAATCTATTCATCGCTGGGCACACATTGATATCAGTTACTTGATCTACTTCATTTTGTTTTGGGTAAATTATTTGAAAGAGCTTTTTGATTTTGTGGAAGAAATTGGTTGTTTTTGTTTGTTCTGTTTTTTGGTTTTCTGATTCTTATTCTTACAGGCAGGCATGGATTCATGTGTGCATGTGTTTTAATAGACAGTTGTGTGTGCTGTAATTTTTTTGTACTTCTTTATACTAAATATTTCTAACGCAAACATTCACACACATATATGTGCTGAATACCTGTATTTGTGGTATCTGTTTACATTTTCTGTCATGTAGTCATTAAGCACACAACGTAGACTTAAAGGATGTCAAAACTGACAGCCTCAGCATGATTGATGACGCTGTGGTAGACTGATTCTTACCAGGTGTGGTGTGATGGGAATTCAAATGCTGTTCAGAGCTCTTATTTGTGTTAGTAAAGTTTTGCTTTTCTGTAAGTTTTTGGGTGGAAAGAAGGCACTGGAAGCTTCTGAACTTGTAATCATAAACCCTTGTTTAAGATATTTTGAATATGTTAAGAAAAAATACATGGACTTTTTTTCCCAACATGCGTATCTGATGCATGTTATTCATTTTTATGTAATTTACTTTTCAACTCATACCTATGTAGTCTCTTATATTATCAGGATAAATATTTTCAAAGATTTCAAATTACTGTTGCTGTTATTGATTTGGGTAAACAAATACTCCATTTATTCTCTTAACTGGACAGAAGCAATTACTCCCTGCCTGAATCCATGAAAACACTAAACCAACATTTTAATTGAAATTTCATTTAAAAATCTTGAGCCAGCTGCAAGTTTGACAGAGTGAATGTGTCATTCTCTGGCCTCTATGCATACAGTTCCTCCTCTCTAAACTAAATCCAAGAGCTCAGATTGGCTCCTCCTGGACAATAGCCACCAATGCAAACGAGCAGGGACCTCTTAGACTGCCCTGGGTTTCCTTGCCCTCATGCTCATCACCGTGGCTGACTGACACCATGCACCAGAGGCCATCCTGAACAGGAACCATGTACGCATTATCAGAATGAAGCTCACTCACTTTCCATAATTGAATTCAGTGTTTTCTGATAAAAAGGAACTTTCCTTTTGGCCATTTAAAGTAGCAATGACAGTGCTAACTGGGTGAATTTATGCCCTGAGTAATTTCAGAAAACGGAACTCTCTGCCTCAGGATGTTGTCAAGTGTGATCTGTCATTAACTGAGGGAAACTGGCAGCTTAAGTCATCAGTGGACCTAAGGATAGGGTCTTAACTTCCCCTCCATCCTTACTCATCTTTCAAAAGAACACTCACTGAACTTGATCATTGGATGTAAGTGGTCTCCAAAGGTTGTCCTGTGATTTGCAATAAGCAATGTTCCTCACCAAATTTCCAAGGAAACTTCTAACACACAGAAACTGAATGTCTTCAATTTTTGCCCCTTTGACTTGTCCTCCAGGTTTCAGGTAAGCATATATATAAGAGAAGAGGTGCTTTCTTCAGATTAAAATGAGAGGGAGCTGACTGTGGAGATTCAACCGTCTTTATTCAACAGGTGGTATAACTACTTCATGGATAGTCTTCCACCCTCACAGCCAGGAGCTAAGAGAGATTCTCAGCAGCTGTAGTTGGACAGTGCTCATTAACACAAACAAAATAGCAGTGCTTCCTAGATTCTTCATACTAAATATTATTTGCAGGACTTTTTATGTCAAAAGTAATGGCCTGGCCACCATCTAAATTTTCTAATACTTGTTTTCTCTGTTACTTATCTTGACTTTTACCTGCTTATCCCTTGTTTCAAACCTGCTACCTGATACATAACCACAATATGCCCCCATCCTGCCCCATCCTTAACCCAATGATTCTATGCTTCTGTTTCCTCTGCCCTTTCTCATTAATTCTGTTTTGTTTTGCTTTTGAGTTGGAGTCTTACTCTGTCACCCAGGCTGGAGTGCAATGGCACTATCCCAGCTCACTACAACCTCCACCTCCCAAGTTCAAGCAATTCTCCTGCCTCAGCCTCTGTAGTAGCTGGGATTACAGGTACCCGCCACTATGCCCAGCTAATTTTTGTATTTTTAGTTGAGATGGGGTTTCACCATGTTGGCCAGGTGAATTTTGAATTCCTGAGCTTAGGTGATCCATCTGCCTTGGCCTCCCAAAGTGCCGGGATTACAGGCATGAGCCACCACGCCCACCTGTCAATTCTGTTTTCTTTGCCTTAGAGTTAGCATCTCAATGTCCTCTTTCTGGCCTACTCTGTCTCTAAGAACACATTGTTCACCACTACAGCCGCTTTTCCTTGGTTTTGGAATTATTCAGTTAGGTTAGGGACACTAAGCCAGTCTTAAGCTCTTTCCAGGAATATGCGAAGTTGCCAAAGTGCCCTGTAGTTGGGCATTAGAAGTCGGCAAGAACACCAAAGCCACAACCTTTGAGTTCTTGCCCAATGCAGAACATTGTGACACAAGGCAACAAAGAGTGGAGAGATGGTTGGAGAGAAAGCAGGCATGACTTTGCTGATGATGAACACAGGGCAGTTCCCGCCACTGCAGTTAGTTTCATGATATAGGGCAAGGTGGCTTAACTTGCGTGCTTTAGAGAAATATTGGGACCAAAGACAAAGTCATTCACATGTTTGATGTGGTAAAGCTCTTAGAAACAACCACAACAACAAAACAAACCAGCATATAGATTATTCGGGCACATAATAAAGGTTCACAGATAAAGACAAATACTACATACTCTCACCAAATAGTACAATTAGAGGAAGTATATAATAAGTTGCCCAAATAGAATGCACTTGGAAGTGAAGAGGTGCTCCAAATAATTATGTAGGGACAACAGGTGTATATCAGGACCACCCAAGACATCAGAATATATTTTCACCTGAAATATGTATCTTCTTTTTTTTTTGGAGATGGAGTCTTGCTAGTGGTATGATCTCAGCTCACTGCAACCTCCATCTCCTGAGTTCAAGTGATTCTCCTGCCTCAGCCTCCTGAGTAGCTGGGACTATGGGCACCCACCACCATGCCTGGCTAATTTTTGTATTTTTAGTAGAGAAGGAGTTTCACCATGTTGGCCAGGCTGGTCTCAAACTCCTGACCTCAAGTGATCTGCATGCCTTGGCCTCCCAAAGAGTTGGGATTATAGGGGTGAGCCACCAGCTCCCACCTTAAATATGTAACTTATTTCACAAATATCCAATGAGAACCTCCAATGTCCTGAATTTGTGGTGTAGGGATTGCTGGTTGGATGCTAACAGGTGTTTATCTGGAACTTGCTAGAAATCCACACAGTAGGGTGTTAAGGAAAACTGTTCCCTGGGACGAATCTCACTGGAGGAAATCCTCTACAGACACACCTGAGGGAGGTGCCAGGAAGGCTGTTACCCATAGGGTGCTGCCAGCCGCCATGCACTGCCGGAACACTGTGCTGAAAAGACCGGCATGCTGCAGGAGCCAGGCACTGGGAAGCTCTGGGCACTGAAGGGGCCGGCTAGAGAGTACAACTGAAGCAGGAATCATAGCCATTTTCTCCTGTAGTGCCTCTCCAGAGCCCTCTACTGACAAAATTTAGCATTGCACTAGTTGGCAAAAAAACATTTAAAGGGCTCGGATGCATTTTCACAGACCAGGCAATAAAGGAGGAAATTAGAGCCGAGAGGCAATAAATTGGTAACTAGTCCACACAATAAAAGCCGGTCACCCGCAGACCCATTTTTTCAGAGCCATCTTTTCAGACTGCTCTTGTTTTAGGTTCTTCTAGTGGTGACTTACAGTAATAAGCTAATACTTGTAATTCTTAGTTTATCAGTTTTAAGTGTCATCTACTAATAGCTTACTATGAAAAATGAGAAATGTGGCCTGTTTTATCATCCTCTTCTCATCTCAGTGTCTCTTAATTATGATAATAGTCACCTATGAAACTTTAAATAATATACTTAAGCCTTATTTCTACACATTATACTTGGACAGCATTTTATTTTTCATTTTTTTCTTTTTTTTTTTTTTTGAGACAGAATCTCACTGTGTTACCAAGGCCGCAGTGCAGTAGCACAATCTCACCTCACTGCAACTGCCGCCTCCCAGGTTCAAGCAATTCTCTGGCCTCAGCCTCCCAAGTAGCTAGGACTACAGGTGCCTGCCACCACACCCAGCTAATTTTTGTATTTTTAGTAGAGACGGGGTTTCACCATCTTGGCCAGGCTGGTCTCGAACTTCTGACCTCAAGTGATCTGCTTGCCTTGGCCCTCCGAAGTGCTTGGATTACAGGTCTGAGCCACTGTGCCCGGCCAATTGGACAGCATATTCCTACTTCTCACTATATAACAGGAGAAATATCAAAGCCTGGATACCTTCTTTCACCTATCCTCTCCTCACTAGCATATCCAGTTCTTCTCAGCCTTAATATTACTTTTCCATTTCTATATTACATTGTTTAGTTATTATAATTAAACCCTTTTTGCTTTTTCTGATAATTGTACCTAAGAAACAAAACCCAAATGGACTGCATTTTTAGCATCATGTTATATGTTACTTATTGGTGTGTTATTTATGGAAGCATTTGTTGACATGATTGTATCTATAAGAGCAAATATATAAACATTAAATGAGAAATGTGCTATTCTTGTGACCATATTATCATTCAAATGTGGAGTTTTTTTAGAAAACTTGTCCAAGTTAGAGTGAGTAATGAGTCAAGTGAGTCAAATCTAATTCGAATACAGAGATTTTGAACAAAATGCTGTAATTAAGCTATGATTTTTACTGTTATGTCTTAATAGATTTTAGACTAAAAATATAGATTATTAGCTCCTAGAAAATTTGTTTGTGTGCATTGCAGCAAGTCAAACAATGTAGAGACTGTGTTCGTATGCTTTCCCACTTTCTCACACTATTGTCTGTACTTGTAGAAATGTGCTCATGATTTTCATTGTTTTTTTAATGGAATTCTGTTATACATAATATTTTTTAACTTTTTATTTTGAAAGTACTTTTCGATTGACAGATATGTTGCAAAGATTTCACAGGGAATTCTCATATGACAAATACCTGGGCCCCCTGATGCTAACATCTTTTATACCTCAGCACATTTAGCAAAACTAAGAATTACCATGGGTTTAATAATATCAACTAAATAACAGACGTTATTTAGTTTCCAACTTTTTTTTTTTTTTTTTTTTTTACTAATGTCCTTGTTTTCTGTTCCAGGCTCCAATCTGGGGTACCACATTACATATCTCTCTAAAGCGATTTTCTAAGGTGTAGAGGCCCATGGGTCTGTTCCAGGATGGAATCAGTTACGTATCTACCATCCCAGTACCACTTAGTGAAGTTCCATAATCCATGAAGCTCTGTAGTAGTCGGCTGCTCCCTGATCTCTAAACACTAACAACCGCTGAAAGGGTAATCGTCTCTGTAGTTTGCCTTTCCCAGTGTGCCTTATAAATGGAACTATGCAATATGTAGCCTCTAGCTCTGGCTTTCTTCACTTGATAAAATGCATTGAACATTTATCTATGCAGTTGCATAAGTCAATAGCTTGTCCCTTTATATTTCTGAGACGAACTATCTCATATAGTTGGGCCACAGTGTGTTTTTCCATATGCCTCTTAAAGAACATCTGGGTGACTTTACATTTTGAGATACCATGAACAAAGTAACTACATACATCCATGTACACATTTTGGTGTGAATATAAGTTTTTAATTCATTTGAATAACTAAATAAGAGTAAAAGCGCTTGGTCGTACAGTATATCTAACTCTATGAGAAAAAATGCTGAACTATTTTTCAAAGTGGTTGTATCCTTTTGTGTTTCTTTTAAAAATGAATGAGAGTTCCTGTTGCCTGCATCACTAGAACTGTCAGGTTTTTATTGCCACTATCATTGTTTAGTTTAGTTTTGCCATTCTAATAGGTGTGAAATGGTGTCAAATTATAGTTTTAAGTTCATTTTTCTAATGACTCATGATGTTGAACATCTTTTCATATGCTTATTTGCCAACCATGTATCTTCTTTGGTAAAATGCCTGTTAAGAAATGTTTTCTCACTTTTTATTGCTTTTATAGTGTTGAGCTTGAAGGACTGTTACTATATTATAAACACAATTCTTTATCAGATAAGTGATTTGTAAATATTTTCTAAAATCTGCAAATTATTATTTTATTATCTTAACAGTATCTTTCACAGAATAAAAATTTAATTTGGGACAAGTCTAACTTACCAAATTTTGTTTTTTATTTTCTGGTTTGTGCTTTTGGTGTGATATCCCACAAACCATTGCCAAATGACAAATTAGATAGATTTTCTCCAGTGGTACTATATGAATATGTTTAAGCCTATAATCCATTTTGAGTTAATTTTTATATAAAGTGTGAGGTACCTTTTGAAGTTTATTTTTCATGTATGTATGCCTAGTTGTTCTGATACCTTTTGTTGAAAATATTATTTCTTTACTGAATTGACTTTGCACCTTTATCAAAAACCAATAAATTATATTAGTATGGGTCTATTTTGGGGTCCTCTGTTTATCCACCAGCTTATGCATTTATTGTTTCATCAATATTTGACTGTAATGATTATAATTTTTTTAGTACATCTTAAAATTAGATGGATTAAGTCTGTCAACTTTATGCTTTCTTAGAGTTATTTTTTCATATTGTAAGTCATCTGAATCTCCATATAGTGTTAAAATTAACCTGTAAAAACCTACAAAAATTTTTTTGTTGAGTTTTTCCATGAGATTGCATGGAATCTACAGATCAAATTTCTGTGAATCAACAACTTAATTATACCGAGTTTTCCAATCTATGAACATGATATATATCTCTATTTCATCATATTTGTTTATTTCATCAATATTTTATATTTTTAGCAGACAGATCCTGCATTATTTTGTCTACTTTTTACCTAGTTTATTATTTTTACTGCAATTAAGTGGTATTTGTTTTGTATTTTAAATTTTAATTGTTCATTGATGCTATATAGGAATATGGTTAAATTCCAAATATGGAATCCTTGCATCCTCCCAACTTACTAACTTTATTACTTCTAGGAGCCTTTTTTTGAAAGATTTTGGGGCTATTTTTACACAGACAAATATATTACCTGTAAATAGAGACAGTTGTTTTCGTTTTTGTTTTTTCAAATCTGTATGCTGTGTTTTCTTTCTTTTTCTATGCTCTTGTCTGATTGCACTGACTAGGTTCCAGTACAATGTTGAATAGGAGTGAGAACAAACATCCTTCTATGGCAAATGATAACATCCAGTCTCTTATTGTAGAATATGATGTTAAATGTAGGTTGTTAAAGATATCCTTTGTGAAGTGAAAAAAAAAATTCTTTTTATTGTTAGTTTGTTGAGAAGTTTACTTAATTATTATTATGAATAGGTGTTTAATTTTATTCGAAGCTTTTTTTGCATCTATTGATATGATTATATGTTTTCTCTTAGTACATTAATATGGTTAATTGTATTGATTGTCTTTTCAATGCTAAATGTGACTTTGTAGTGATGGTATGAATCCAACTAGGCTGTGATATCTTAACCCTTTTACATATTACAAATTTAATCTGGTAATATTTTAGTGGATTTTTGCATCTATAATCATGAGAGATTTTGACATGTAATTTTTGTGTGTGTGATGTCTTTGTCTGATGCATTGGAAGTGCCCCTCTCATTCTGCTTTCTGAATGCGGTATGGAGAATTGGTATTATTTTCTTCCTTAAGTGTTTAAAGTAATCCAGCAGTAAAACCATTCTGTTTTTTATTTTTGGCTTCTTTTTAATTGCAAATTTAATTTTCTTAAAAATAAAAGACTATTCAGGTTACCTGTGTTTTGTTGAATGAGTTTTGGTAGTTTGCGTCTGTCAAGGGATTAGTATATTTTATCTAAGTTGTCCAATATATAGGCATAGAATTGTTCATGATACTCACTTTTTAATTCTTTTTAGCATCCCCTAATCTTTGCTGAAGTGGATCTGTGTATTGGGGCATGCCTTTAGTGCTTCTGCAGTTGGTTTACAACTCTGTGTTAGTCTTTACATCTTGCTTGCACAGAGCGGCAAAGTCAGCTAGAAGTGAGATTAGGGCTTCTCAGTTCTTTCCTATGCACATGAATGGCAATGTACATGCACATGGCATTCTAGATTCCCAGAATCATGTCACAGCTTTTGAAAGCCCCCTGTTTTTTTTTTTCTTTTTCATTTTGTCAACCTTAAATAATAAGCTTTAGAATATATGATTAAGTACAGAGTTTATTCAAGCACAGAACTTGAAGATAGCCATAGGAGAAACACAGACTCTAAGAATGGGTTCAGCATTCCCCAAGTGGAAGAGTTAAGGTTTCACTTATATAGGCAGAAAGAAAGAAGTTTCAGCAGAATCAAACATTTTCCGTACAAGACCAGGTACATATACCATGGTGGCTTGGTTGGCTATAGATTGCTACACCCCAGGGAAAATGATTACTTTCTGAGGCCAGGTAGTTTTGCCTATGGTGTGTTTGGTCCTAATTATTTATAGAAAAAAAGGCAGAAGTTACAGCTGTATGTCACATGTCTCAGGTTGCATAGCCCCATTCCTTCATGGCTCAGGATAATTTTATGTTCCAACAGCTTTAAGCTTAAATTAAGTTTAAATTATTTAATTTTATAGTTCTTTACTACCCCAAATTATTTTCTTTGCCATTTTCAACTTCTAGATTCTTCCTACATTCCTTGACTTGTGACCCCTTACTTCATATTCAAAGTCAGCAACATAACTTCTTTATTTATTTCTGTCCCTTTCCTGTGATTTGAAGTTTGTGTATTCTAATTTTTTTTATATCTATATTTATTATGGCACTCATAATGCACTCACAGGTTTTCTGGAGCACAACAGATTAGTGCTATTTGCTTATAGTAAAAAATATGAAAATCCCTAGCACCTAAATTTTTTCTCTTTAGGTGACATGATAAAAGAATGTCATCCTACATATAAGCGGTCAGTGGTAACCCCCTAAAACACGAATCCGAATGTTTAAATACAAGATAAACATTACTGCTCACCCTTCCTCTTCTGAGAGATCCTTTTTGGAAACATAATGGAAAGTATCTTAAGTTTATACCGTAACCCTTTAGAATGTAAAATATGTCCATCTGGAGAAAGACAAGATCTATGTCCCCTGCTCTACAATTCAGGAATATCACTATTTTTCTGGGACTTTCTCCTCCCCCCACCATTAAAATGTAAATATTCGAGGAAGCTAAAATTATCTATTCAAACATAAGTTAACTTCTAAAGTTTGTCTTTCAGCCCAGATCCCAACCTTTGATAAAACTTGTTTTCAAAGCTCTGATGGTCCAAAAATATTTCACAATTGTCACATGAGACATTTTGATTCTTCTTGGACCACGAACCACTGGTGTTACCAATTATATTAGGTGCTGGAGATACAGAATGGAATCTCCTAAATCCTGCCATCTGATGCATGCCATAGTTGGTTTGGCTCTCCATGACTGAGTCATGCCCCAGTCCATTTGCATATGGAGCCTGAAACGGAAAAAAAGGAAGTTGATTTCCATTACCCTGATGTGTGTGCTTCATATAGGAAATAAAGGTACTAACAAGTAGCAAGAGTAATAATGGTTAAAAACAAACAAATTCGTAAAACTGAATGCCTATATGTAGGGTACTGAGGGTACTGGTTATATAAACTATGGCAATATGCATTCTCAGAATGTTATGCAGCTATTTAAATAAATGAAATTAAATATTAATATATTTTACTAGAAATAAATCTATGATATTTCAAATGAGAAAAAGTTAAAAATAATATGTAGACTATAGGGCTTCCAGCTTATCTTGAAGAGACAGGAAAGCTAAAAATGTCCCACATTTATGAGAAAAAAGCTGGATGAAATCTGAATTAAGAATTTTCCTTGAACGTTTTCAGAGAAATGAAGAAGGAAAAACAACTGATGTGAAATCTGAGGAGAAACAGGTACTTGCAGAGAGAAACAAGTGTCACCTAACTCATTCAGTTAATGACAGCGTAGAGCCAATCTTTGGGTCTTCCTTCACATTACCTCTGAAATGGCACTTAAAGAAAAAGAATCTATTCATTTAAATAGTTTTGATTAAACAGACATCATAACTGACCCTTTGCAATTCTTAAAGATGACAAGAAATAGAAGAAAACAGCTATTTAAAGAAACTCCTTACTAAAGTGTAAAGACTGTTCTTCTCTTGACTTTGTATGATTTTTCTTAGGACCTCTCAGAGTCAGATACCCTGACAGTATGTGCAATCCCATCAGTGAAGTAGAAAAGAAAATATGAATAAATAGAATATGTAAATTATAAATATATATGAGCTACTTACCAAGAAATTAAGATAATTTTTAGCTATTTCCCTAAAAAGAAGCATTACTGCTTATTTTGGTCCTTTATTATTTTCCTTTATAAATGGTCTCAAAAGCTCAGTGTAGAGGCTTTATATCAAGCTTCAATAAATGGGCTCTTATAACTGGATCCAGTCCACAAAACTGCTGCAGTAATTTTCTCTCTCCTATACAATTGTCATTTTTATCGTCACTGTCTTGGTGGAAGTGTTTATTTGTGCATCAAAAGAGACTATCCTATGAATGAAAGAAACTGGCAGAGCTTTTGGTGTTAACTACCTGTATCAGTTCAGTTTCCTAGCCACCATTTCTGAAAGAGTCTTATATGTACTTTTGATATTTTAATGTATTACATTGGCATTTTTTTACGTTAGTGATATCAAAATTTAATATCAAATTTTATATTCTATAGATATAGGTATGTCTATATGTAAGTTTATTAGATTTTAAACTTTATAGACTAACTAGATTCAGACCTCATATTCCCAGGACAGACCCAAAGGATTATTTGATTCCATTCAAACTTTGTGGATCACGTTATATGTATGGCAGCCTACATGTGGGACCATGATGAAAGGCTTCTTGGTTTGCACCTTACGCAAAACCACCTCACAGACAGAATGAGTACAGGCTAAAATCCAGTTCACTCTCTATTCACCATGCTTTGTGTCTTTAAACTGTATCAGGTGAGAGAGAAAAGGTTACTTTTTTCTGCACAGAAAGCCATCAACTCACTAATTTAAGACTTCTCATGTCTGAGCCCTCAAGTCTGAGTCTTTCCAGGAAGGTAACACGTTTCTAATTTTTACAATGACTTGATATAATTGGTGACCTCTTCTGCATTCTTAAACAGAGATTTCCCATAATAGTATATAAATATGGTGGAATATCAAACCCATCAGCTCTTGGAATGGAAAAGAAGTTCTCAGAGCAGTAAGACCTATCAATAATAAAGACTAAAACAGACAAACAACAACAACAAAAAAAAAAATGGAAAAAAAAAAAAGAAATACATCCCCATTGTAGTGAACAGACTTGGACTGAATTGTGTACTAAACAAACAGGGAATTTTTACCAATATTTCCAAAATCAAAAAAAAAATGTAATGAAAATTCTAGAAGTAAGCAGAATTAGAGCTAAGTAAAATTTGTTTAGAAAAGTTAGGATCTTACATGTGCTTAGAAGCAGATTGCATGTAGCTGAAGAGAACATCAGTGAACTGGAAGATGATTCAATAGGAAATACTTAGAGTAAAGCACAGAGAAAAAAAGAAAAAAAATAATGAAAAGGGCATAACAAATGTGTGTGTGTATTTATTATGCTGAAAATCTAATTCATTTTTAAATGTAGACACAAAAGTAGAAGAAACAATGAAATAGAAGCAATATTTGAAAAGATACTGACTGAGAATTTTTAAAATAGTGAGAGACATCAAGTCACATATTTCAAAAGCACTATAATCTCTAAGCAAAGTAAATACCAGAAACAAACAAATAAAACCCAGCAATCCCATACTGGGTGTATATCCAAAGGATTATAAATCATTCTCTCATAAGGACCCATGCACACGAATGTTCATTGTGGCACTTTTTACAATAGCAAAGACTTGGAATCAACCCAAATGCCCACTGATGATAGACTGGACAGGGAAAAT